>LR749559.1:2502389-2721014 GCA_902729485.2 Mus minutoides | reverse complement strand
ACAACCATCTGTGATGGAATCTGATACCCTCTTCTGGTGAGTCTGAAGACAGCTACAATGCACTCATATGAATAAATAAATAAATCTTTTTTTTTTTAATATCCTGTATATCTGGGAAGGAAGAAAACAAAAACCGGTTTCCAGACCTCCAAACCAAACCAACCACAAACATAAAGCACAGAAAAGCAGAAAAACAACGCAGACCAGAAGAGGACCCATCTGGGAAGGAAGAAAACAAAAACCGGTTTCCAGACCTCCAAACCAAACCAACCACAAACATAAAGCACAGAAAAGCAGAAAAACAACGCAGACCAGAAGAGGACCCAGACTGAGCCCCATTTCCCAGTGAGATCTGGTGGTCGAAACCACAATCACAAAGTAAACCTGGGGAACACAGCAGCCTTGGTGGAAACACTATCAAAGCCCAAGGAACCCAGCCCTCATCAGTCCAATAAACAAAAGCCTCAATAGGTAGATGAAATAATATGGAGGAGTGGAGTCAAGGTTCAAGATTGATTCATGTAGTCATAAAGAGAAAAATAGTGATCATACCATTAAAGATCACATTTAAGCCGGGTGTGGTGGCGCACGCCTTTAATTCCAGCACTCGGGAGGCAGAGGCAGGCGGATTTCTGAGTTTGAGGCCAGCCTGGTCTACAGAGTGAGTTCCAGGACAGCCAGGGCTACAAAAAAAAAACCCTGTCTCAAAAAACAAAACAAAACAAAACAAACAAAAAACAAAAACAAAAACAACCCCCCAAAAAATCACATTTAAGAGACCAAACCTACAAATGCAAATTTCTGTTATAGAAAAAAAGGGGGGAGGCTTAAAATATAGACTAAAGGCCTGGAAAATGTACTCACTAAGGTTACAGTCCCCTAATCTCCCAACTCTAAGGAAAATAAAGGATGATCAAGCGGCAAGAGTCATGTAGAGCAGAAGGTAGGCACGACCAGAAGACTCACCTCCACTCATCATCTAATGCTAAACGCCAAGAGTGGCGACAGCAGAGACCAACCAGCGATGGGCTCAGCGCTCAGTGTCCACATTATCCCGAAGGTGGGTCCCTCGCACACTTTACAGTCCTCCTCTCTGGTGCTTAAAATTCTCACTAGTCTACTTCTAACCCTTGCTTTTCTCTGTGGCTGTATCTTGTGTCTGTCTTCTGTTGGGCCACCATGGTATAGTGTCATTGGATACTGACGTGTGTGTGTGTGTGTGTGTGTGTGTGTGTGTGTGTGTGTACTCTCAAGATGGTGGCAATCAAGTTACTTAGAAAGGGACTTACCAGAACAGAAATAGACATCATTGCAAGAATACAGGAGGACATGGAGTCATGTATTTTAAGCCCAGAAAGGAAATAACTATTGGTGAAGATGAGTATATACAACATTAATCCTCAAAATAAAAGAGAAATAAAGACTGCCCACGTTAAGCGTAGACCAAAATAATTGCAACCATTAAACCAGCATCATAGAAGATACTTAAAACTGCACGCAGGAGCAATAAAAATATCTACACAACCCAAATACAACAAGAGAGAAAAACCAAAGAGCCACATGTGGCAGGATGCACGCCTTTAATCCCAGCACTGGGGAAGGAGGGGCAGGAGGGGCTCGAGGAGTTGGAGGCCAACCTGGTCTGCACAGGGAGCTTCAGTCCTGCCATGGTTACATAGATAGCAAGACCCTGTCTCAAAGGAAGGAAGAAAGAAAGGCATCGCATTGCACAACAAACCTCACTAGAGAAGAAGCAGACAGGGAGCAGGAGACACTCAAATACTGCTAGTTCAGTAAGGCAGCAAGCCTGCGAGATGAAATCATAGCCCAGAAAGCACAGAGTGGGAGCGGAGAACCAATTCCCGAAAGATGTTCTCTGACCTTCACAGGTGGATGTGTGCACCTATATACATGAATACTCCAGATTTTATATATATATATATATATATATATATATATATATATATATATATATATACATAATATATATAAATCCATATCAGGGTCGGCTCGGTGGCATGCAGCCTGGCCTGGCAGTCTGCCAGAAGTCTTGGGTTTGATTCCCCAGCCCGCACATGGAAACAAAATCCTAAGAGCACACACTGTATGGTTCCTTTTATATGACATTCCTGAAATGACATTGGTGAAATGTAACAAATGAGTGGTTCCCAGGACTGGGGAGTGAAGCGCGGGGAGAATGCATAGAGGGAGAGGGAAGTGCAGTGACTTGTGTGGGGTGGGGCTGTTTGTGTCCTGATTGTAGTCATCCTGCCCTGGGCTGCACAGTACCACTGGAGCAAACCATGGTGATGGTGCCTGGGATTCCACTGTGCTCCTTTATGTCTCTGTCCGTCTGTCTGTCTGTCTCTGTGTGTCTCTGTCTCTTTCTCTGTTCCTCTCTGTCTCTCTCTCTCCAACATGTGACTGTAGAATTTCATGAAAATAAAAAGTTTAGTTACAAAATCCAAATAGAGCAGAAGGTCTGGGTTCTGGTCTATGTCTAGGTGGTTTATAGAAAGATATTCATCACTGTGTCCTGGAATTGGGCAAGAAAAGTTGGAAAAGGCTTAAACTCTAAGACATAGTGCTACAGACTTAAACATGAAATATTCCAGGAACAAACAGCTCTCAGTAATCTTCTGTTTCATTGGTCTCTAAATTACTATTATTATTGATTTGGCTATAATTTGGTTTTTGAAATTGTCAGTGAGCATTAATTTTTTCTTCCTGTTTTATTTTAATATTTATTTATTTTAATTATTTTTTTGTATTTGTCTGTATAACATACATGTACCCATTGTCCATGGAAACCAGAAGAGGAGGGTATTGGATTTTTTGGACTGGAGTTACAGACAGTTGTGGCTACTGATCTTGTGGGTGTTGGACATTATAGTTGGGTCCTTGAAAGAGCAGCTAGTGCTGTGCACTGCTGAGCCGGCTCTCCAGCACCTAATTTTTGAAAATATATATTTTAAATATATATTTCTCTTCCAAATATACACTGCTCTCTTCCATTTTCTCCCTCCAACCCCTCCCAGTTGGAGGTTTCTTTTAATGACTGTTACATAGATATGTATATATAAATATCTATGTAATTGTCATATACTTATATATACATATACACACACATACATATATACATGTATATACACATACACACACATACATACACACATACACACACACACACACACACACACACACACACACACACACACACACATGCGACTTGCTGGCTCTGGTTTTGTCTGTGTGTATACGTTTCCTGTTCTCCTGGGATCCAGCCCCGTTTCTCTTCCTCCTGCCATGTTTTCTTCTGACTGCGTATTACAATTCCGAAGCCTTCTGTCGGCTTCAGCAACAAAAGGGGTTTGTTTTGTTTGTTTGTTTTTTGGTTTTTTTACTTTAGGGATTTAAAATCAACTCCTCTGATCCCAGTCTGTCATTTTTATCAACCAAGAAACAAAGAAATATGAACGCTGTGACTGATGGAAGATGCTGAGGTCCCGGGCCGTGGGTTCAGGATCAGAGCAAACGCACTTCATCCTCAGGCCCGTGGGCTCTTTCTTTTCACTACTAGTCACGGTGTCTTATATTTTTATTGCTTTCCCAAGATTTTCAACCGTTAAGTATTTCCTTAAGTATCCAGTAATTTGCCAGAGCAGCACTGTTGACCGGTTGTGTCAGGCGTATTGTTATCCAATCTTAGTTGTCAGATACGTGGAAAGTATGGATTGGTGGAGAGCCGTGGTCTGGAACACGTTTTTTTTTTTTAACAGGTGGATACTGTGCGTGCGTGCGTGCGTGTGAGTGTGTGTGTGTGCGTGTGTGCGTGTGTTTGTGTGTGCCGTGTGCCGTGTGCGTGTGTGTGTGTGTGTGTGTGTGTGTGTGTGTGTGTGTGTGTGTGTGTGTGTGTGTGTGCGTGGGCGCGCGCAAGGAGCTTTTTTAAAAACCATGGTTTAACGCAGAGGCTGAAAAAGCCTGTTGGCGCCACCTTGTGGCAGGACTGAGAGCTATGCCCAGCAATAATCTATATAATCATCAAGTCCTTTTCACTTCCCTTTCACGGTGTTGGAGGTTTAAAAAAAAAAAACAATACTTTTCTCTAATAAAAAGAAAGACTGACTTTTGGTTTAGCTACATCTTATCTCTTTTTGTTAAAATATTTCTTCTTTTCAGAATAACAAGTTAATTTCGTATACACGGAGCCTATGAGATGGCTCAGTAGATCAAAAAATGCTTGCTGTGCGTGTGAGCTATGTTTGATGTCTGGAACATGCATAAATATAGACAGAGAAAACAGATGCCACAAAGTTGTCCTCTGAATCTCCACATGAATGTGTCACATGTCCTTCCCAACACACACACACACACACACACACACACACCAATACACAAAACAAAAAAAAATAAAAAAAAAACTATATTTAAACCAAAATTATTTGTTACGCTTAATTCTTAAACCAGACTAGCAAGCTCTTCCCTAGTACAACTCTGTATGATTTCTGTAAAAATTAATCGCCAAGTTCCATGTGCTTAAAACTACCATCACGTTTTGTTTTGTTTTTTTAAAGATTAATTCACCTCTTTGATCTTGATTTCCTTACTGAATCAGTCACTATTCTGTGAAAGAATATTTGTGGTTATATTGTTTCCCTAATATGAAAATATCTGCAATTAGAATTAAGTGCTTAATTTAATCCTTAGGAGGTTCTTAACTGTTTGAAGTTTCTTATGTAAGTACATTTCTCTCAGTGAAGTAACCCTTGTCCTAACATCAAAGAAACGATCTGACCAGAGCAAACCTTTCACTCCAGCTTCTGAACACCTAAATACTCAATTATGTGCACATCCGCACCATCTGACAACTGTGTTTCTCTCCTGAGGGGTCATGAAGGGTGTGAATCATAAAATAATTTGTTTGCTCAGGGTGTTATTAACTGTAGAAACGGCTGGACTTCTGAAGCGGACCACTCATCACAGCTCTTTCCAGAACGATTATGACAGCGATGACTAAGTACTCACAAGGACGCAGACAGAGAAAGAGAAGCTGTTGACCAGCTTCTGCAGGGAACAGACAAGCTACAGAAAATGGCTTTTAATCCCAGCACTAGTGAGCAGAGGCATCTGGATCGCTGCAAGCTGGAAGCCAGCTTGATCTACAGAGAGAGTTCCGGGACAGCCAGGGCTACACGGAGAAGCCCTGCCTCGAAAAACCAACCAACCAACCAACCAACCAAAAAAAACAAAATACAGTCACAGAGAGGCATAGATGAAATGACAGGAGGAAAGAGAAAAGGGACAGGAAAACAAGACACTATTATGGCTAAACAGAAGGTCTGGGTAATGCTTGAACAGACTGGAAGAGTGTGGCTAAGAAAGAACCAGAAAATTAGTTCAAGGGCCTATTTAAACATTTCAACCCAGAAATGATGACTTGAATTTGATCCCAGAACCCACACAGGGGAGAGAACGGAATCTTGAAAGATGTCCTCGGAATGCCACGGCCATGCCGATCAAGCCCTGCCCCACCCCCATGTGTTAGTAAATCAATGGATCCCCATGCTTCCAGTTGCTCCTGCCTTATTTTGTTGTTGTTTTGTTTGTTTTTGAGACAGCGTCTCTCTATATATATAGACACTATGTCTCCTGATGTCGTCTTGGCTGTTCTGGAGCTCTTTATGTATTCCAGGCTGGCTTTCATCTGACAGCAACCACCGGCCTTTGTCTTCCCAGTCGAAGGTATGCACGCAACAACACGCCCGGCTCAAGCCCGAGTTTTTAAACAATCAGCTAGAGGTGTGGTTTTCAGCTTGGTGGGTCAAGAGTTACTATAAACACTTATGGATACAGCTCATGTCCAGTGGGGTGGGATCAGAGACGAAACTGATGAATACAATTCTTCACTCACATCCAAAATCCTAAACTCTTCATGTAAATCTTCACCAAGGTCTTGAAGACTTGCCAAAACAACCTTTGTTTTTGTTTTGCTTTTGTGAGGCAGGGTCTCTCTAAATAGCCCTGGCTGTTCAGGAACTCACTTTGTAGACCAGGCTGTCCTGGAACTCCGAAATCTCCCTGCCTCTGCCTCCTCAGTGCTGAGATTAAAGGTGTGCACCAACGAGCCAGGCTAGCCTCAAAATGCTGCTTTAGTTCAATGCTCAAGAGACTAGAGGGCAGAAAGGGAGGTTGGAAGGAAGGCACATGATTTTCTGTTGATTTCTTGAAGCTTCAGTAAGTTGGACACTGTTCATACCTGGCTGTCTTGGGCCTTTTTCACCTAGGAGCTGGGGAGCCAATCCAGGCCTGGTGCATGCTGGGCAAGCGCTGTTAGCCCGCTTCGTGGTGGATGTCTTGATGCCTTCAGCTCACAAGTTCCGTGTCTTCTGCTGAAAAGAGGTGATGATCTATGGTCATTGAGAGAATTAAACTATATGCTGTGCATAGGGGGTTTACCAATGCCTGCTTGCCTGCCAGATGCTTCCAAGTCCCTTTTCTCTGGATGATTCAACCTACCAGACATGCTTAGCGAAGCAACCAGCCGGGGCCTCCGACTTCTTTCCCACAGTCTTCGGTTTTCTAAGTTGCATAGACTTGCTTTAGCAGAAAAAAGCCACAAGGTTTTTTTTTTTTCCTTCCTTTCCAAACAGCTTTCATACATAAAATTCTTAATACCCAGAGAATCTATTATTATGCCTAATTATAACAATTCGATTTTTTGCCAGTCGTACATATTTTTAAAATCTAATAATTATATGACAGTGAAGCTCACTTGTTCCATTTCAACTGGAACTTGCAAATTTTCTTAGTTTGGGGCCAACATCAGAGAATTTTTCCTAAAGAGTAAGGGACTATTAAATATGTAGTTACAAAAAAAACCCTACTATTTTGGGGTTCAACATCAAATGTGAAATGGGGGCTCTAAAGATATTTGTATATCAAGAATATATTCCTGCTGCTATTAAAATTGGCAAAGATGAGAGAATACAAGCGGCACTTACTAATGAGTTTACTCAAGACTCAGTAACCTCATCTGATGTTATGAGTGTGCCACGTCAGGAAACATAAAGTGTGTTCATCAGCAAAGACGGGATTCATTAACCGTAGATCAGCGGTTCTCAACCTATGGGTCCCGACCCCATCGGGGGTCGTCTGACCTTTCACAGGGGTCACTTATCAGATACCCTGCATATTAGATATTTGCAGGACGAGTCATAACAATAGCAAAAATTACAGCTATGAAGTAGCAACAAAATACATTTGGGGTTGGGGGTCATCACACATGAGGAACTGTACTAAAGGGCTACAGTGTTGGGAAGGTTGAGAACTGCCGGTGTAGACTTATATTTCATATGCTTATATATGTCATGATATATACTAATATTATACTTTTGTGTGGATAGTTCTTGCTGATGGATGACCATTTCAACACGTGCTGATGAACTCAATAAAAATAAAAGGCTAGGGCTGGCGAGATGGCTCAGAGGGTAAGAGTACTGACTGCTCTTCTGAAGGTCCTGAGTTCAAATCCCAGCAACCACATGGTGGCTTTCAACCACCCATAATGAGATCTGATGCCCTCTTCTGGTGCGTGTGAAGTTAACTACAGTGTACTTATGTATAATAATAAATAAATTTAAAAAAAAAGAAAAGGCTGGTCTAGTGGTAAGTGGTACGCGCAGGAATTTTAAAAAACATCACAATATACAAAGTAAAAGTATAACCTAATTTCTTTAAAAAATATTTAAAATGTGAAGTACTAGCTTTAGACAAAACTAATACCTATGTATGCCTATTAAATGCATAGTGCTGACATGTAAAATTTATTTCCCTCATTAAACTAAGTCATTAATAGATTTTTGTGGTTCCCCTCCCCACTTCCCACCCCCACCCCAAAATCCTTTAAAAATATTAAGCCCATCATTTTGGGCACTTTTTGTGTGCTTTCTGTGGGATATATGACTGTTGATACATATCTAACATTTCTCTTACGTATTTAATCAATCCGTATCGGGTGTTGTGGTGGTTGGAATAGGAATGCCCCGCTCCCCAAACCCCCAGAAGCTCATATAGTTGAATGCTTAGAGCGTGGCATTAAGAGGTGTGGCCTTGTTGGAGTGGGCGTGGCTTTGCTGGAGGAAGTGCATCAATAGGGCTGGGTTTAATGGTTTCAAAAGCTCAAGCTAGTTCCAACACTCTCTCTTCCTGCTGCCTGCCTATTCCGATGTAATGTAGCAGAAGCAGGCGAATTTCTGAGTTCAAGGCCAGCCTGGTCTACAGAGTGAGTTCCAGGACAGCCAGGACTACACAGAGAAACCCTGTCTCAAAAAAAAAAAAAAAAAAAAGACACCCAAACCAAAACAAACAAACAAAAAAAACCCAAAAAAACTGATGTAGAGCTCTCAGCTACCTCTCCAGCACTAGGTCTGCCTGGTGTCTCTTCACAACAGAACACCGACTAAAGAAATTTGGAGTTGCCTGCTTCTGATGTGTTCACAGCGATGGATGAGTCAGGGGAAACACTTGAAAGGCAGCTCAGTGACTGTATTCTTACACCCTTCTCTGTCCCCGGCTCAGAGGATAAACAGTACGAGCCCAGGAACTTCCAAAGGTTGCTGCAGTCCTCAGATCTGGATGTGCACGGGAGAAGATGAGTCCGGAGCTAGACCCCAGTTACAACCATTGGAGTGTGCAAGCGATGTCTGAGGCTGTAAAAATGTAGAGGGGTTTCTTAAAAATGTATTTTTATTTTCAACACCATGATCCTTGCATACAACAGTCTGTGACCGCCTTCACCTCTCCCACGCCTCTCTCATCTCTCTCGTGCTCGCACACCCATTTTGTCCAGATAGTTCTCCACTTACAACAGTGTCCTTCCCTCAGGCTCCCTTCCTCCCACCCCCTTCCCTCCAGGCCCCGTGCGCACGGTCATAGTTGTGTGTTCATGGCCATAACAACTGTTACATTCAGAATGGAATACCCCAACACGCTCACCCCATCATTTGGTTCCATAGTCCTTCTACCATGTTCTCGGAAGGGGTGACACAGATGTCTTATTTGGGACGATCACTAATCTCAGACTTGGTCCTCTTAAGGTTTCCTCTTTGTCCATTTGCTCACTGCTCAAAGAAGCTTCTGCTGCAAGAATTTGTTTCTTTCACACTGTCTCGTTCGCAGACCACCTCTCTGGTCTAAAGGGGACGGCCCGCTAAAAGACTCTTGCCTGTCTCCCGGGGCTAGGATGACAGGCTTTATCACCATGCACAGTTTTATGAAGTGCTGGGGATGGACCCCAAGGTCTTGAACACGTTAGGTAAACATGCCACGAATGGAGCTAGACCTCTATCTAGTCTCTTGATTTTCTTTTCCCATCACCATGGCCAACATTCCATCCACATCTTGTTAGCATTAGATCCCTTTGTCTAGCCTGTGAGTTTAGCTACCAAAAGTAGCAACTTACTCACATCAGGAGTGATGTCTACCTATAGAAAGTATTTCAGTTTGGGTTTCTATTGCTGTGAAGAGACACCATGGCCAAGGCAACTCTTATAAAGGAAAACGTTTATTTGGGGCCGACTTACAGTTAAGAGCTTTTATCCATTATCATCATGGTGGGGAACATGGCAGCATGCAGGCAGACATGGTGCTCGAGAGGAGCTAAGCGGTCTCCACTTGGATTTGCAAGCAGCAGGAAGAGAAAGTGAGCCACTGAGCTTCTGAGACCTCAAATCCCATCTTACTATTTCTCCAACAAAGCCACACCCACTCCGACCAGGCCACACCCACTCCGACCAGGCCACACCTCCTAATAGTGCCAATCCCTATCAACCTACGGGGCCATTTTCATTCACACCACCACAGAAGGTTTCAATTAAGTATGAGGGAAAGAAAGAAGCAAGGGGCCAGGGGAGGACTGTGAACACGGAGGCCAAGTCTGTGTTGCACTGACTAGTCATATCTGCCCTCAGGGGAGGACTGTGAACACGGAGTCCAAGTCTGTGTGACACTGCTTAGTCATATCTGCCCTCGTTGCTCAGTGCCTTTCCTTCACGAACAGGAATGTATTAAAATACTTAACCTCAGAGAAAGACCCAGGAAACCAAGAGATACTCATTAAGTCAACAAATATCCAGCAACTACCTGTCTTGCCAGCTTCTGGAAAATGTACCTACAGCCACCAGTACTGGTGTGTGCTCACAGAACTCAGAGTGGAGCAGGGAGAGAAGCACCGCAGGCCAGTTACGAGAGAAGAGACGGGCTTTATTAGAGGTTGGTATGCTCAGACGGATACCCGAGAGGTGAGTCAGGTATGTACAAAGGGAAAGGGAACAAGGAAACGAAGGGCAAAGACAGGTGAAGAGAGCAAGGCGGCTTCCGGGGCTGGCTGGACCTCTAGATTCTGTCTTCTAGGTGCTTACAAATGAGGTGGCAAGAAGCAATATGGACATTCGAGGTCGTTAAAAAAAAAAGTACATAGCTCTGGGGCAAAGATCACTGGTTACACATGGAGACTGTCAGTCTCTTAAAAAGGAGAGGAATGATCAGGAATGTGGCCTGACAGGGCCTGCGTATCCTCAGGGAGCAGACAGGACGCAGTGGAGCATGGGAAAAGACTGGTTGGGACTTGCAATCTGGTAGCCACCGTCTAATGAGGCAGAATCTTAAAACAAGGGGAGAGGGAGCAAGAAGGCTTGGTAACCAGTTTACAAAGAGGTCCTTGATAACAAACCTGAAGAATTCAGGCTTTATCTTGAAGATGATTTGGGGACAATACAAAAGAAAGTGCCAGGAAACCTATTTCATGAGACAATGTACAAAGCGTCGCACTCACCCGTGATCGTGAAGGCCGCTTAGGAAGAAAACATTTGGGGTGATAAAAAGAGCCTGGACACACCTGGGCAGGGATGTTAGCGCTCACCAAGAAAGATGCCTAGCAAATGCGTTTGGAAGGAACAGAGGCAGAAAGCCTTGCACAGGACGTGGAGAGAGTAAACTGGGCAAGAGCAGGGATTGGATTTCTTGTTTTTGCTTCTCCACCCTCCAGGCTACGCCCAAAAGATGCTCCGGAGACTTCCAGAGCTTCTGAGCTTCCTGCAGCCTGAGCTTTTCTAGGTCATTAGACGGAGGTATCTGGATGTGGTATATGTATGTATGTATGTGGAAGCGTTTCTGTGGGTGTCCAGGGAGACGAAAAGGGAACTCTGGGTATTTTCCCCCTTGCCTTCCATCTCACGGTTTTTATTGTTTGAGACAGGGTCATTTCACTGAACTAGGAGCTCATGGATTGTCTAGGCTGGTCAGCCACAGGAATCCATCCATCCATCCATCCATCCATCCATCCATCCATCTCCATCCCTTTTGTCCTGGGGAATAGTTGGCTCCTGTCCATGTCCAGCCTATATGTAGGTGCCAGGGATCCTAACTCAGATCCTAATTCCTGTAGAGCAAGCACGTTACCCCGCCCACCCACCCCCAAGCCTTCTCCTTGGTGTGCCTCTCAACTCTCTAAACATTTAATCTGTTCACGCACAAAGATTGTAGCATTTAGAATTACTCAGAACACAGTTCTTCTGAGTGTCCCTTTTCATAAGTAGCTTAGATAAACCAGTCACAATATGTGTGATGGTAATAATAATAATAATAATAATAATAAATATTGTGACAATAGTAAACTGGATAGAGTGCTTTGCACAGAGGAAACGATCAGTAAATATTTGTTACACAAAGGACTACAGTTTGCTGGTTCTTTACTGTAATAAAGTCGAGCAGACTCTGGGTTTTCTGATTAGAATGTTCTTCCTATTGTTTCTAATTCTAATGTGCTTTCCTGACCAGTTATGGGGAAAAAAAGGGGAGTGGGGAGACTCTCACCACAGGCATTAAGGAATGTCTCAGGATCTCCAGTTCATCCCATCCAGGCCCCGGGCTACCACACTGAAAACACTGGAATGTGAAAGTCACCCATCTTGTGTGTTCTAGGGGGTGGGGTCGGGTGGGGAGATATTTTAGAGTTACTGCCTTAAAAAAAATCCCAAATTTCCACCCTACAACTTACTTCCTCTCCTTTTTTATGTCCCTTTCTGAGTTTTCTCTAAATGTACACAGTAGTGGTATTTGTACATTTTAATCACTTTAATATAATGCTAATTTGAAAATTTAAAGTAAAAGTATAAACAGAACACACTCAGCCCTCTCCGGTAGATGAGTTTACTACAGTAGGAATTCAGCAGTCATTTGAGGCTAATTGCCTTTGTATAGGGCAGGGCTTGTTTTGTTCTAACTCCCCAACACCTCTCCACCCTTCTAATCATCCTGTGTCTGAGCCAACAGCTGACCGGAAGATGACTCACTTTGTCACACAAATGCCTGTACCCATCCTACTGCCTGGAACGCACTCTACTCCAGGCTAATCCTATCCGCCAAAATACAGGGTTAAGTTAAAAACCAATGACAAGAACCACAGAGAAAAATGGAAGAAAAAAATTATCACCGACAGAGCGACTCCTGTCATGCTTTTTCTTGGTTTTGAATTAATGGAGAAAACTGTAATTTTGTTTTTAATGGCATATCATGTGATAGTTGGTAGATGTGTACATTGTGTACTGTATCAGGAGACTTATCTTCTTCCCAAACACTGGCCACTTCCTTGTGGCTGAAATGTCCCTACAGTCCTGTAAAGTCTACAGAACCTACTTGCTTGCTCTCCTGTAAACCCAGCACCAGTATGGATCTTCCCACAGAATTCTATAGAATTCTACTCTTGCCACCCAGGGACCACGCTCTTTTTCCTGACTGGTTTCCCTTCTACTTTCCATTTCTCCTTTTTAAAAAGACAGGTTTACATTATAAAAATAATACCAAGGTCTGGGTTCTGGTGATGGCGGCACAGCATTTTATATTACACTCAATGCACCCAGCTATAGATTCTGGAAGACATAGGAAAAAATAACTGAGCTGGGTGTGGTGGCACACATCTTTAATTCCAGTACTTAGGAGACAGAGGCAGGAGGATCTCTGAGTTCGAGGCTGGCCTTGTCAATAAAGTGAGTTCCAGGAAAACCAGGCTACACAGAAAATCACTGTCTCAAAAAAACAAAAGAGGTGTGTATGTGTGTGTATGTATGTGTGTGTGTGTGTGTGTGTGTGTGTGCGCGCGCGTGCGCGCGCGCAGTCTCTTTATATGTCCTGCTGCTTCAAACTTCTGGGCCCCATCATTCCTTCTGTCTCAACCCCTCAAATAGCTACGATTATAGGCACAAAGATGCCAGTACAGCTAGTCGTGTAAATGTGTTTAATGTGTCTTAAACGGGAGCGAAATGGGTACTGGAGCCCTGCAGATGATGGACTGGAGCTAGGACCAGTCTGACCCATTTATGCAAGGCAAATGGAGGTCACTAGACAAGACAACCATCATCACTTCCTAGGTAGAACAGAGCGGAAGAGACTGACACGCACACGTAGGGGACACACTTAGAGAAAAAGGACCTCCAGACCGTGCGCCACAGTTTGCGATTCTATGAGGAAGAAATCCAGCCTCCTCTCTAAGTCTGCACAGTCTGAGTACATGAAAGTTCCAACTGCTGCCAAGTTGCCGAGTTATCCCAGGTTCTCCTTTCACATCTGCACTACCTCACTGTGGTTTTAAATTATATTTCATTTACAATGAGATTGGGCAGGAGTTATATGAGCCTTTGTAATATTTACCAGCCACTGAATTTTGTTTGGTAAAATGTTCCAGCAAACTTTATCTATCTATCTATCTATCTATCTATCTATCTATCTATCTATCTATCTATCTATCTATCTTTGTATGCAAGTACACTGTGGCTGTCTTCAGACACACCAGCAGAGGGCATCAGATCCCATTATGGATGGTTGTGAGCCACCATGTGGTTGTTGGGAATTGAACTTAGGATCTATGGAAGAGCATTCATCTCTCCAGCCCCCAGCAAATTCTTAATACGTCATGACAAATCAGTTATAGCTTTGCAAAGATCTCATCCTAATGGTCTCACTGGGTCATTGGTTTTTTTTTTTCTCTGTCGACAAGACGAGCCAATTCAAGCCAAATTAAAGCATAAAGGCAGCTCCAGGGTGGGTTCACTGGTCCCAAGGACCAAGGCCAGTAAGTTTGCCACGCAGTTAGGGACAGAAAGAGGGGGGGAGGGGCAGGCAGATGGAGGGAAGGTGGGAAGGAGAGAGGGAGGAAGGGAAGGAAGCAAAGAATGATAGAGGGAGGGAGGGAGGGAGGGAGGAAGGGAGGGAGGGAGGAAGAAAAAGCAAGCATGTATATGGGGGTGAAGTGGGGTGGGGGTGGGGAGGGGTAGAGAGAGGACCAAAACATCCAGATTATAGTGAAGAGCCTCTGGTTGAGAGAAAACCCAGCCTCTGGCCTAAGCTGAAAGTTCAGCATAGAGGGCAGGGTATGTCCTGTAACAGGTAGGGACCAAGGGATCATGGGAGAACCTGGAAGCCAGGTCGGTGTTAGTGTGTTCAACAGGCCCCTTAGCCTCTTGCCTAGGTCTGAATCCCAACAAAACCTACATGTAATGAAGGATCCTCTCCTCGAGGGCTTCTCTTGTATTTTTGACTATAGAGCAACAAAAACTGTCTCCTATATTTCACTTGAAATACTGAGGTTTTACTTTCCTATTTAACCACATAATCTGGCAGAATTTATTTCTGCTTGTAAAATAATACTGATAAGGATCAGTAATGTTATTTCCCTTAGGTAATCCAAACCCCCAATCCTTTATTTTTTTTCCTCTATCGACTTCTGATGCTGTATCCATGTCTATGGAGACCAGTGTCCATGGAGACCAGAAGAGGACACTGATCCCCTGGGACTAGAGATGGTGTTGAGCCTCCATGTGGGTGCTGGGAATTGAACCTGTATCCTCTGGAAGGGCAGCCAGTATTCTTAACCACTGAGCCGTCACTCCTGCCTCAAAACTGCTCTAAGCACTGTGATTTTGCGATTGTTAGCATGAAGTTCTTAGGATAAGACCTCACAGTACTATTAGATCTTCAAAACTATTTTGAATAACTAAAACAGTTAAGAATAGTCTTGGGGAAAAAAGCGTTATGACTAAACATCATCCAGATTTGATTTTCTGCTGCAAGCAGGCTGGTGTGGCTATCGGAAGACTATGTGAAAAATGTGACGGCAAGTATGTGATCTGTGATTCCTACGCGTGTCCCTGCACCCTAGTCTGCATATGTGATGAGTTTAACTATGGATCTTACCAGGGCCGGTGTGTGATCTGTGGTGGCCCTGGAGTCTCCGATGCCTACTACTGTAAAGAGTGCACCATTCAGGAGAAGGATAGAGACGGTTGCCCAAAGATTGTTAATTTGGGGAGCTCTAAGACAGACCTGTTCTATGAACGCAAAAAAATATGGTTTCAAGAAGAGGTGATGGGTGGGTGGCTCCTTCCTCCCCCATCAAACTGCTGCAGCTGCCAGAATAGACGCTTACTACCACCAGCCTAAAGGGAACGGAGTTGAGTGTCACCAGAGCAGCCTGCTAGTGCTAGTGTCCTGGCCCCTGCCACTGGCGGGTGCCCACGGAGCATCTAGCAGACTGGAGGAGACGTTGCTCACTTAGTCCCTAGTTCCCTTTTTGTTTTGAGTTGGAAAAGCAAGGCTGTGTAATCCACATTGATCCTCTCAACTCAAAAGCCTCAAAACAAGTCGGTGTGTGTCCTTGATGATGAAACTGTCACCGCAGAAGTGTGGTCTTGCAGCAGCTATGATGGGGTTGCCCTGTGACCCTCAGTGTGGCCAGGTGTGACCTGAACAGTAATGTGACCTGACAATTTGCAGGTGGCGCTGGGCTCGTTTTATTTTCCTTGTAAATTGGAAGTTTCAGTTATGCTAATAATGTTGGCTACCTTCCCCGTAAAAAATAATAAATAAAAAAGAATAGTCTTGGCACTCTGCTCATGTATATACATTTATCATAGAACTGAAATTCTTTGAGCTATATTATAGTCCCTGAATCTCATATATATATATGTGTGTATATATGTACATATATGTGTGTATACATATATATTTTAAACTTTATTATTAGTCTTTATGGGTTCCTCCTCTTCCTGCTACCCAACATTTGAATCTCCTCTTTCCAAGATCTCAATCAGTCTTGGTCTCAAAATCTTTTACACACACACACACACACACACACACACACACAATCAGACTCCCAATTTAAATCTCCAGTTTGGGACTGGAGAGATGGCTCAGCAGTTAAGAGCACTGACTGCTTGCTCTCCAAGAGGTCCAGAGTTCAGTTCCCAGCAACCACATGGTGGCTCACAACCATCTGTAGTGGGATCAGATGCCCTCTTCTGGTGTGTCTGAAGACAGTGACAGAGTAGTGTACTCACATATATGAAATAAGTAAATCAAAAAATTAAAAAAAAATTAAATCTCCAGTTTGGGTTTATGTTTTGAACTCAGCACAAGGGTTTTTATGTTTAATAAATCCAGCATTAACATGTTCAAAACTTCCTGATTAAATTTGTTAAGTCTGTCTTAACAAATAGGGTGAGCACACTTGAAGGGTTAAATCCGAGTGAATTGAACTTCAATTCACTCTTGCTCGGAGTAGCGCACTGACCAAGCTGTACCCAGTTCCATGAGATAACAAAACAAAAACAAGCCTCCCGCCTTGGGACTTAGTGTGTTAGATACCGTGGTAATGCAAGCGATTTCTTTATCCTGGAGACTTCTGTCACTCACAGTCAAAGGAGTTTTTTTTTTTCCCATTAACTATATGAAGTGAGGGAGGTCACTTGCAATGAGAGAATGAGGTCACTGAAGAGAGAAGGGGGTGAAAGGCAGAGGTGACAGTCAGCAGATGAAATTCTGACCAAGGACAGAATGAATCTGAGGGCCCCCTCCACTCCCTTCCCTGAAGCTCCACCTATAACTAATGTGCTCACTTTACCATGAAATCTATATAATCATCTGCTCCATAAGGTTGGTTCCTTCTATAGGAACCCACTGGAGTTAAGTTGTTCCCTTGAGGCTATTAGCTGCACTTTGAGTCAACGAATGACCATGAACTTCTCAGAGCTCGGTTCAGAGACCAAGGTCTAGATCACTATTGTTTTTCAGATGAGGGCACAGAATCGCACCTTCGTTGTCGGGAGCTGGAGATAGCCCTTTGCTCCTTCCCTAATCACAACCATTGACATTTTTTTTTCCTAATTCTTAGTTCCATTTCAAAGGATATAGATTTGAAACCTAAGGCCAGCACATCTTACATTTTAGCTTGCAATATGATCCTCTGGGAGTCTTGTTGAAGACTGTTTAGCTGTCTTAGTCTTTGGACCTGACAATGTGGATTCCTGACAAATTCCTACATAAAGCCGCTACTGTAGGTCTCCGGGTTGGTATTTAGAGAATTAGCAGGTTCATATGCTAATAGGATCTACTTAAATGTCTCACCTCCATCTGAGGATCCTTATCTACAGTAACGGGTAGTGACAAGGAAGGAAGATAGATCTCTCAGGTAGGGCAGTGACCCAAGGCAGCAGTTCTGAGAATGTCCTTGCTGGAGGCCAGGTATGCAACAATAGAGTTCCTTGTTATCACATCCCTTTGTCTGGAAGACGTGACCGAAACCGAGAGGCACCTGGTCAGGCTAACAGGAATGATCAACTTACCTTCCTCCCCAATTTCTCCCATAAGACAGAACCCCTTAGCCTAGCAGTACAATGGCACCCAATCCCTGGAGACCAGCTCCTGCCATACTGGAGGAACATAGTCATCTCTTTCTCTTAAGGTCCCACCTATGAATATATAAACTAAACACTGCCTTTCTGTTGTCAGTGGATTTCATTCTTTACATTTTTGAGGAGACAAAACACCCAAAACCACTATTCAGAGTCCTTTTCCTGGCAGTTGAGTTTTTCCAGAAACGTAACCCCATCCTCAACCATGGGCTAAGCTCAGCAATCCTAGTGAACCCCAAACCGTGGCTGAAAAGAGGAATATTTTAGATGCAGAAAAATATCTACAGTGTGCTGTTCCCCAATGTGATATTCTTTATACAATTCAGGAAGCCTGAACCTTAGCAGAAAGAATGGGAGTTATTACAAACGAATCATTTCTTTTTTTTTTGTTTTGTTTTGTTTTTTTTTTTTTTTGGTTTTTCGATACAGGGTTTCTCTGTCTAGCCCTGGTTGTCCTAGAACTCACTTTGTAGACCAGGCTGGCCTCGAACTCAGAAATCTGCCTGCCTCTGCCTCCCGAGTGCTGGGATTAAAGGGGTGCGCCACCACGCCTGGCTAAACGAATCATTTCTAAATGCTTAATTTGCATATGGCCTTGATTTTAGGTTACTGCCTCCCACATTGAGGGTCCTAAGATTTTCCTCTTAGAGAAAACCTTCTCTCAGAGATACAAGACTGGCTACCCTTCGAGTCAAATGTATGAGGACAGCTGTCCAGCTGCCTACCCCAAACGAAAAGACTTCTCGTCATGTTTTTCTGGCAAACTTGATTGCATTTGTCTGCAGCAGTTCTACACTATCAGGGGCTACGGGGTGTGATAGGATTGAATGCATGACACTTAAATGATTGCTAATGACTGTCAACATTTAATATCTATATTACAAATCTCTTCTGGCGATTAACACTGCGCATCTACACCTTGTGACTGATTTTACTATGGAACTCTCCATTCCCTTGCAGATGAGACAAGTGACATCAGCATAAGAGTACACTTTAAACTATGGTCCCCAGAATAGCAGCATCAGCACCATCCAAGAATTTGAGGGAAATGCAAAGTCCACATCAGGGTTCCAATTGTCTGGGCAAGTTTTGTAGGAGCTCAAGAGAAAGTGCTTCTGCTAGAAGGGCTAAGCTCTTAAGTGAAGATGGTGACCACACACACACACACACAAACACACACACACACACACACACACACACACACACACACACATCCCGACAGTGCTATCACCTTGGTTGGAACTGTGTCATGCACACTTGAAAGCACTCTGTAATCGTCCAGCTTTTCAGAGCAGGAATAAGACGTGATATGAACATAGCTGATACAAAAATGCCCACAAGGTCAGTGGGTAAGAGCACTTACCACTCGAGCAAAACCTGAGTTTGGATTCCCATGTCAAAAGCTGAATGTGCCCGTAACCCCAGCACTGTGGGCTAAACAGGAGTGAGGACTGTCTCAAAGCAGTAAGGGGGAGTGACAGAGGAAGACACTCACTTAATGTCCTGGCCTGGCCTCTATGTGCACATGCATGCATATATCCACATTCATATGCATGCACTGCACAATATAAATCCACACACAAAAAATAAAGCCAAGCCAGGCGTGGTGGTGCATGCCTTTAATCCTAGCACTCGGGAGGCAGAGGCAGGCGGATTTCTGAGTTCGAGGCCAGCCTGGTCTAGAGTGAGTTCCAGGACAGCCAGGGCTAGACAGAGAAACCCTGTCTCGAAAAAAAAAAAAAAGCCCATGTAAACTAGATTAATAAATTAACGAGAAGAACTGCAAAAACTGGCAAGCTTCTTTTCTCCCTCTAATAATCAAGTTCTTCAGTCTTTTGTAGTAGTGCTGGAGGCTGTGTCCAGGGCCTGGTCTAGAGTGAACTCCGGTACAGCCAGAGCTACACAGAGAAACCCTGTCTCGAAAAAAAGCCAAACCAAACCAAACCAAACCAAGCAAGCAAACAACCTCCTCCACCCCCAAATCCACAGATCCTTAGGAAAATGTATACAGTGAAGGCTTTCTGAGGAAACAGGCATGACTGCAGAGCAAGTGTAGTCCCCGTCTGGGTGGGAAGCTGCTATCCACTTGAAATTAAAAGCTAGGGAGTCATTGTCCAGTGGCATGTGTGAGGCCCTGGACACAGCCTCCAGCACTACTACAAAAGACTGAAGAACTTGATTATTAGAGGGAGAAAAGAAGCTTGCCAGTTTTTGCAGTTCTTCTCGTTAATTTATTAATCTAGTTTACATGCCAAATGCTATAGCCCATGCCAGTTATTTGCGGGTTTTGCATTTATAAGCCCCTTACCCTTTGAGCTAGGAGTCCTCCTCTACCCCTGAGTAAGTCATCCCCAGTGCACTGGCCTTTCCCGAGTAAACCTCTTGCTGTTTGCATCAAGACTGGTCTCTCGGTCTCTTGTGAGTTCTTGGGCGCCGCTTCATCCAGCTTGTGTGAGGTTCCTTCACACTCTTCCTGCCCCTCTCTGAGTGCAGTCATTACTCCTCCGAGATCACTAGTCTTACTGACTGCAACCCCGACCACCAGCTCATCTTAAGGCTTGTTTTGTGATTTCTCTGCTGGAAGTGGCTTTTCTCCCTGAAACCGAAACAGTTTAATTTGAATTAAATTCCTTGCAGTTTTAATTCTAGTTATATTCTCGGCAAGGCTCTTCTCTACTTTCCCCACCAATTACGAGACCTCGTATTGGGCCGTTTACTTCCAAAGTTAACCATACTAAAACACCATGCGCTTCTCAAACTTCCTGTTTCCCATTTAGTCTTGGATGTATCCTCACCACACAGGCGAGTGCTTGCCTTGTAAGTAGTAAGGAGAGATTACTGAATGGCTGAAACAAAGTCTGCAGAATGCACTTATTTTTATTTATGCTTTGCAGTTTGGGCGACAGAATCTGGGGCGTTGTATGTGCTAGGCCGGCATTCTACTATTGAGTTATATTCCCAGCCAGCAGTGTTAATTGAACAGCTTGTTACATATACATTTAACACCATTTTTCAAACTCTAGATGCCATTCCAGAGGGTGTAGCTCGCGGACAAGGCATTTAGTTCATGGGAAGTCCTTGATCGGCTCACGAACAGACAGACATCCACACAGGCCAGCCAAGATTTTTTTCTCCCACAAATCATACATAACTGAATTATTTTGCTTTACTACTTCCTTAGAACATTTTGTCATCACCCTGTGTGCTTGTGCTTCTGATTTCCCTTCCACCATGGGATCAGGGATCAAACTAAGCCACTTCCTTCTTAAAAGATCTAATCAAGGCACTATGCTAAATATTGAGATTCAAGTCCTAGAAAAAAATGAAACAACCTTTAAAAAAATGTGAAGGGTATGGCCCATAGAAAAATACTAAACTATCGTTTTCTCCCACCCTTTTCTGCTCTTGGCCTTAGTAAAGCAATGACTAGGTATCAGACAGTGCAGGGTGAGAATGAGGTGGGCGGAACTCAAGCTTCAGAAAACGGAGAGCTCACAGGTTAAAAAAGGAGGCAAGATGTTCCTATGGGACAGGCTGACTTGAAGGCTACCAACCAACCAAAGTGACTTTTAGTTTAAGCAGCATTTTTTTTTTGATAAGCCTAAAATTCCATCTATAAATTAATTTAAAATGGGACACAGTGAATAGCAATGAATAATTACTTGTCTTTTGAGACAGGAACTCACGGTGTAGTCCTGCCTGTCCTGGAACTCACTATATAGACAAGGTTGGCCTCAAACTCAAAAGAGATCTACCTCTCAGTACCATCTCAGTGCTGAGACTGAAGGTGTGCACTGACAGGTAGATCTCTTTTGAGTCTGAAGAGCAGCAAACGATGATTAATACAACTCTACAGTCTGTTCTACCCGCCATGCCAACTTGCATGTGACAGCTATCAAAGTCCTTGTGTGTCTGCGATGACTGCAAGCTGCTGGGGCTTATACAAAAACTCACAGGTCAGGTCGGTGTCCTTGGAATCCTTTGGGACATATGTGGTAACAGGGACTCTCTCTAATTCTCGGCAATGGTGCTCAAGGAAGTTCTCGGAAACCCGCCTCTTGCCATCTTTCTCTTACTAGTCTTAGAACAAAACAGATGTTCATGGTGTATTATCTCAAAATTCTCTTTCAATGTATTCCAGTCAGAAAGAGTTGTATCAAACCTCCTAATACTACAAGATATCTAACACGGACATTTCTCAGGGGAAGCTAGGATCTGCATGTAGAGATGATTCAATTCAAAAATCCATCATGTCAAAGGTTTGCAAGCCAGCTCCCTTTAAGTCTTGTGTTTTACAGCTTTTAAAGTTCAGTTCAAATTTGACTGACTTAAACTGCTTTATTTTTAGAAATTATAAACACAGGGTCAAAGTTGTAAAAACTTTTAAGTGCATGTGTGTTCATGTGTGTACAATGCCTGTGTGTGGCCAGATGACCACCTAAGGTGTCACCCTCAAAAATGTCAAATGCCTTCTTTGAGGGAAGGTCTTTCTGGCCTGCAGCTAACGGATTAGGCTAGACTGGCGGGCCAGTGAGCCCCAGGGCTCTCCCTGTCTTCCCCCGCCAGCTCTGAGATAACAAGTGGCACCATATTTGGCCTTTTACGTGGGTTCTCAAGATAGAACTCAGGTGTTCCTGTCTGTGAGGCACTTTACCCTCTGAACACCTCTCTGGTCCACATTCTAACTTCTGAGGGACATTAAAGCACTAACCTGGACTATAGAGTTATCCCAGTAGTTCTTTTCATTGTTGGACAGGGTAGTAACACACTTAAAATTTAGGCTAATACACATCCTTTCAGGCACACTATAACCACGCTAGAGCCCAAGTAAAACACACTTATTAAAAACTATGGATGGGGCTAGCCATGCATGGTGGTGCACACCTTTAATCCCAGCACCCGGGAGGCAGAGGCAGAGGCAGAGGCAGGCGAATTTCTGAGTTCGAGACCAGCCTGGTCTACAAAGTGAGTTCTTGGACAGCCAGGTCTACACAGAGAAACCTTGTCTCGACCCCCCCCCCCAAAAAAAAAAAAAAAAACCCAAAAGCAAAAGCAAAAGCAAAAGCAAACTACAGGCTTGGTACAATCTGACCAGGAACGATCTGATCACAGTCCAAGAACCATGACAGAGTAGGCCAAAGGTCCTGATGTTGTCCAACATAGCCTCAGGGAGGCTGGTTTTGAGTCCTACTGTATGTGTGTCTCCTATGAGCTTACAGAAATGCCATTTTTCTTTTTATATATTTGGCATTCTACACACATGGTCACTGACAGGAAAACATACCACGACTATCAAAATTGCCTATCTTCCCATGAAATAATGTTAGCTTCAACTGACAGCTGGGAAAAAAAACTCTTTTGGAAGACTATGAAAAGACTCTTTTTTTTTTTTTCCCCCTACACAGGAATACGAAATCTTTTACAAGCACTATTTACTTTTGGCCACGGTCAGAATCTGCATCAAGTAATCAACTAGCCGTTTGAGTACTACACACATAAATCCACCACCCAAATGCTATGGGTTATCACATTACAAAAATAAAACTTAGCCTTTCTGGACTTCGGGTTCATACACACACACCCACACACCCAAAGTTTTAGTACTTTGTAATCTGGCTTTGTAGGCACAAAACAGCAATGTAACATGTATTATTTACTCGAGAAAAGGCACTGGCATTTACATGGAAATTAGGTAGAGATGCTTTCCAAAACCAAACAAGAGATTTAGTATGGTGATACTGGAAGAAAAGAAATAATATTTCATTCTAAACCTAGTATTTCTGCACAGTATCACTTATATGTTATCCCTGCCGCACATCTGTAATCAGGAAACACTTATATAGCAGAAAACAGAATCACAGAAAGAGTATCAGCTATCTTTCACCTTTGTACTAAAGTTTTCTATGGGAAGATAGGACTGGTGGACAGTTATTACCTGCTCAAAGCATTTGCTTTGTGTGCTACATATATGGTCAAAGAAAGTCCACAGAGCTATGTGGCCTTTAGGAAAGATGGACCGTCACAACCAAACACTAGGAGGAGCCAGGCAAACTCCACAGAAGGGAGGAAGGATTGTAGGAGCCAGATTGGTCAAGGACACCATAACACAGCTCACAAAATCAACTAAACAGGGCTCCTAAGGACTCAGAGACTGAAATGAAAAACACAAGATCCTATATGGGTCTGAGCTAGGTCCTCTGCATGTATGTTACGGCTGTGTGGCTTGGTGTTCTTGTGGGATTTCCAACAGTGGAAATCTTTCCTCTTACTGGGCCGCTTCATCCAGCCTTGATATGAGGATATGTAACTTACTGTCAGACCACGTTCAGTGGATATCCCTGGGAGGTCTGCTCCTTTTTTCTTTTTGGAAGGGAAACAGAAGAGGAGCTGATCTTGGGGAGAAGGGAGGAGGGAGAGACTGAGGGAAATGGAGAGAGGGGGAAACTGTCTATGAGAAAACAATAAAAGTTAAAATGAAAGCAAAGCAAAGCTAAGCAAAGCAAAGCAAAGAATCTGGCCTCTGCACATTTTCTCTTGTAGCAGCTTCAGTGCATGTGGGCATCAGAAGCCATGGCTGTCTCAGGTAAGCCAGGAAGACTAAACAGCAACACAATGTATTTTCTCTCTTGCTTATTTGAGTCAGGGCCTCCTGTTGTCTAGGCTGGCTTCAGGACTGCTGTGTAGTTAAGAAAAACCTCGGGCTGGGCGTGGTGGCGCACGCCTTTAATCCCAGCACTCGGGAGGCAGAGACAGGCGAATTTCTGAGTTCGAGGCCAGCCTGGTCTACAAAGTGAGTTCCAGGACAGCCAGGGCTATACAGAGAAACCCTGTCTCGAAAAACCAAAAAAAAAAAAAAAAAAAAAAAAGAAAAACCTTGAACACCTGATGGATCTTCCAGCTTCTACTGTTCAGTTGCTTAGCTTGTAGGCATGTGCCTCCATGCCTGGCAGTGGAAATACAGTTCTAGGTAAAAGAATCGAGAAGCCTAATGATGAGCAACCCCCACATCACTCTTCATGGGCATCTTCTCTGAGATGCACCTGCAGAGTCTCTCTTCCCTTTCCTTGGCTTTCAAGACAGTCGTATCTGAAATGTTTTTCTTCATTTTAAAGACAAGAGCAACCCAGACAATGCTGTGAACAAAAATACACAAAATACTGGAAATCCAGAGAAAAGAATATGGTTTACTTCAGGTCCCTACCCAAAGGCCCACACGAGAAGTTGAAAGTGCGACTCAGCCACCTAGAGCTGAGCTGGTGGCCTGAACCCTCCTCAAACCTAAGATGGAAAATAATCATACTGGAAAGGATTTAAAATGTCAGTGGAATAGTATCTTTGTGTATGTTCTTAAGCCTGAGTCAACAGCTAAGGAAAAAAACAGAAGTTGAGTTTTTAAACACTGCAAATGTTTATGGAAATGGAATCTCATGCTACAAAGCAACTATCTTGAATCTTAATTACCATTATTTTTATCCACTTGGCATAAAAAAACTAGCTCTCAGATTCTGCATACAGACAGCTTTATGTAAAATACATAAACATTTGTCCAAATTGGTACACAGATTGCATAAATATGGCAGTTAAGTTCGCATTTACAGATGAGCATGTACATTGCTGTGCAAATTATCACAATATTACAATTTCAAAAATTATTCAAACTGTTATCCAAGTAAAGCATTTAGTGAAAAAATACCCATGCAGAATTTAAATATCTCAGAACAGGATTTAAACTGGTTTCATTAAAAGTTCACACGTTTAAAATAGTTTTATTCATTTTATTTGTATATGTCAAAATACATTTTTATTTCCAAAATAGTGGGTTTTGCAACTAGTTTCATGCAGAAACAAGGTCTGCTCAGCGCTACCAATAAAGTCAATATAGCACAGTAGCTGTTCAATTTTAGATACAAAGAATAAATAACCTAAATACAAAACACTAAAATATTAGAAACATGTATTTACTCATTCTTCACAGGCACCCAAACGTCACAAATATAAAGCACAGCATGCCTAACTGTTGTGCACCCAGAACACGTTGCAGTCACTCGAACTCATCAATTATCCGCGTATTTTACCTCCTCATTAGACCGTGAAATACTCTGTTTTCAGACCCACCATTCATACAGTTCAAATATAACCAAAAATAAATCCTCACACCTATCCTTGTACCTTTAAAAGAATCCTGAGCTTGGTAGTGAGAGTATAACCTTATATCTTCATAAAACCAATCAAGAGAGAGGACTTAGATTCTACTTACCAAAACACCCTTTCCCATCCCCAAAGTAATCTAAAATAGGCAGTAGAACACAATGACCTTTTAAAATGAAGGGGTACAAATTCACATTTAATATAGTATACAATACACTCAATAATACAGTCAGCTACTATAAGCTTTACAATGTACAATTTATTCAAATGGCTGAACTGTTCAATGGATAAGGAGACAGTTATGTGCCAGGAAGATGTATTTTTTTTTTTTTTTGCATGGTTTGATGAAAATATAAAAGTTATTTGTCAAAATAAAAGCCACTTTCATTATGGACTTCATTTTGCTTAGTTTTTTCCTTAAAAAAAGGCCACTGAAATGTATAAAAAGGGTCTGAACATGGCGGTGGTATCAGAGCTGATGCCCCTCACATGGCAATGACGGTGCACTTAACACCACTCACAGATTTAAGTCTGCAAAGATCTCCTAGCATCACTGTGGCGAGCACAACAGTTTCAGACAGCACTCAGATAAATATAGGCGTGTGAAATGTGAAGCGAGCTCTTATGCAACTTTGTAATCAGGTCTGACTACCACCGAATGAAAAAACAACAACAACAACAACAACAACAACAACAAAAAACAAAGCAGTTTACAGTAGAAAAGTTGAACGGGGAGGTCCCATGAACCTGGGAACCTTTCAGGTCCTCCTGCCCCACTGTGAGCGAGCTCTGCTCTAAAGACCTTTATGGAGTAGCCCACTGTGCACTGCAGACATCTGAATAAAGAAAATCGTCAAGCATGCCATGTGGTGGTCTAAAAATCAAATCAATACACTTATTTATATATACAGCGTCACTCAGTACCTGCTAAAATGAATGTGAAGAGTATAGCATCTAGCATCTTATACTACAATAAAAAACAGAAAGTGACGGATGATGGCGGAAGATAGGACTGGAAAGATCAAATCTCAATGGACATTAAAGCACTCATGTAAGAAAGAAATGCATATTGCACAAACAGTGACAGCAAGTGTCCCACCGCGCAATTCAGTTCCAGGTGGGAGACAACACGTCAGCCTAACACGTGACAAGACGCTCAGAAGAGCCAAGTTTTCTGTAAATGAGAGGCTGTGAACATAGAGAGACTCTGACACATGAAGAGTTGGAAGGAAAAAAAATACAAACCCAAACTCAGATGGAAAGCAAACAATTTAAATATTGAGAAACTAGAAACTGTGGCACATCAAAAAGAAAAAAAAAAAAAAAAGAAAGAAAAAAAACCCCAAAACAAAAAACCTGTTGACTAACTGTCTTCTGTGAGAGCTGGAAGGTTTTGTTGACACAAAAGTATTTATGTACAACTAAGGCTTACTGGTTAAATATCTGAGGCATATCTGGCCTTGAACACTTTCTTTATTTGCTGGAGCTGTAAACAAGTTTTCTCAGTCATTGAAAAAAACTCTTCTCAGCAGCTGCTTTAACATGAAACAACCAACGGGGTGGGCAGAAAATTAAATGAAACGAAACTCCTAGATAAGGGGGCATTTGGCAGGATATCGGAAAATGACAGTCTCCGCGAGTTCTTTCCTCCGGCGCGTCCAGTGACTGCCTGCCACTGTGGTCCACTGGGGAGTGTGCAAGTCCTGCAGCTCTGCTTGTTTGCCTCCCGTCCTACTTGGAAAGTTTGCTTATAACTCTGATCAAGGCCCCATTTTCATCTTTTAGCCTCTGGTTGTCTGCCTTTAAGTCTGGTAACATCTGTGAGGAGACAGACAATACAAGGAGAGTTCCATTTCAGTACAAAGGGCAAAGCGAGCTTCTGCACAAATGTCACAAAGTCACCACAAAACACATGACCAAGCTTTGTCAGTTAATGTGTTTCTAATACCTAAAACACATACCAGAAGGAGAGAACACTGCTTATAAGCTAATTAGTTTGATAAATGATGGGATGAAAGTTTATCTCTCAAAATTATCCACTTGAATTCACTAGACTACTGGATTTTATGGCTCACAAGCATGTTGTATTAGAGCAGCCGTGAAATGAAGCCTGTTGTTAGGACAGAATCATACATAAAGTGAGTTCCTTCCCTAGCTCCTGTTAACACCTAAGCCAGATAACACTACCACTAAACAAAAACCCCAGCTTAACTACAACAACCAGAGGACGCCTTCTGAATATAATAACATTTCTTAAAGAGCTCATCTACAGGACCCAAGTCTGATGGCCTAATAGTGTCTGATCAAAGAGAGGCACGCATTAAATGGAAATTATCAATGTATATAGAGTAGTATGTATTTTAAAAACCAATTCAATATTCTCTTGCTGCACAGACAAACTGAAGGCGAGGGTGATGTTAAAAACTACATTAACTATCTACTGAGGACAACTGAAACTATGCACTTTGGCAGGTTGACTAGGAAATGAGATAGTTTTTATTTTGGATTTTCCAGAAGTATTTAATATTCTCTCTCTCTCTCTCTCTCTCTTTCCAGTTTTCAGAATGTCCTGTGACACTGGTATATTATGGAGAACAAAAATGGAACTTGCAACACTACTCATGCCAGTCACGCCTATGAGAAGAGTGACCCCCTACAGTGAGCCACACATAGTTCTTCCTGAGCTCAGTGTCCAGGGGTAACCAAGAGCCTAGAGGCAGCCAGCAGGACTGTAATGGACAGTGAAGGCAGGATGAACTGAGCATAAATGACACTGTTTTCAAAGGCAGACATAGTTGGCCCAATCTTCAGGTTAATTTGGATGTTACTATATATTTCATAAAAAACAATAAATACTAGATATATCTAAATTATGTTTGAAGCAAAAGAAATCTGAGTGGGCTTTACAAAGGACAGAGAAGTCTTAATTCCTAACCCAGTCTCTAATTTTACTGTGGTTTATCAGTTGCGATATACAATTAGTGATAATTTTAATGTTCTGAGAAGCCATGCATAGTTAAACAGTTATGTATGTGACAGTTCTAGACACATGTATTAATTTGTAGTTGTGAGCTTTTACAAAAACACGCTTACTAAGAGAAACACCCGCCTGGGTCTACCAAGGAGAAATGCTGAGACTATGAATTACAGGCTCACAGACTGCAGATGCCTACAGAACCCTGAGCGCTTGGCTACCACTCTTGTCAAGGCCCTATTCTCAGCCAGCAGCCTCTCATTTAGCTCTTTCAGAGGTTCAATTTGGTTTATTTGGTGCAGGTTCTGCAGAAATCAGAACATAAAGAAATAAGAATAAAAAAATAAGGAAATACTCAAAAGTACAATAAGAACATATAGAATCATAGGAAATGAACTAAAAAAATGAAAATTTAAAGGAATATTCCAACACATTTAGAACAGTAAACAATTTACTGCTAAAATTTCACATCAAGCTAGGCAATATATATCAAAATACAAGAGATTTGCTTCTACTTTTCAAAGCTAATTAAAAATAATGGTCTAATTACAAACTAATTCAGTGAAATGTTTAAAATTTGAAATTCTAATTTCATAAGCATAATTCTGAGGTGCTGATAAGGGTATCATTATCTTATACTATTAATTATGTTACATGTTATATATGTATACACACACACACACACACACACACACACACACACACACACACACACACACACACTGCTAACAGTTCACCAATTAACCACACCTTTTTGTCCCTCTGCACTGTTCAACATTCAAAACAAAACCAAAACCAAAACCGAAAACCAAAAACTCACGACCAGAGGTGACAGAGTTTGTTCTTCTGTCTCTCACTCTCAGGTCATTATTTTACTTTAACCCTGAAGACCGAATGAACCTCTAGGGATGTCTGGTCCTCTACAACTGAGTTATATTCCCAGCCTCAGTATCTTTTTTTAAAGTTTTCTTTTTAAAGGAGATTTTTATCTTTCTTTTTGTCCCCCTCTATAGTTTACCCTCAAAGAAATACTGAACTACAAATGGAAATGTGCAGCTAATCAACCTTATGTCCTGTAACTATTTAAGTTTTTTATACCTGGATATTAGAAGCACCATACAAATTGGTTAGTAGTTCCAAACCCATGGTCACCAGATGAAATGACTCCCATCTTTAATCTCAGTACTTGGGGTGGGGGGCAGACAAAGGAGGATATCTGTGAGTTCAAGGCCAGCAAGATCTATATAGTGAGGCACTGCCTTTAAAAACCAAACCAAACCAAACCAAACCAAACCAAACCAAACCAAACCAAACCAAACCCACTGTCATCACACAGATGGTGCTGGCTAGTTTCAGGAGATGAGAAGACAAAACAGACATGAATGTTAAGGGAGTTTGTAGGGAAAAAAGCAGGAAGAGGCTGAATGGGGGAGTGACATAGGAGAAGGTAGGGGATGGTTATAACCAGAATGAATTATATACAGGTATAAAATTGTCAAAAAATTAATAGAAATTACACGATTGCACTGGCAAAATTACATCTTGCACTGGCAAGATGGCTCAGAGGGTAAAGGGTTTGCTCCGCACCTGATGGCCTGAGTCCAAAGCCTACATGGGCAGGACCTACCTGGTAGAAGGGGAAGACCCCCTCCTTCCTTGGATTCAACACTCACACATGGCGTGCACATTCACACACATATAAACATAAGTAAGTGGGAAACGCAACAAAAATGTTTTAGGTTTTAACTCCTCTGGTAGATTATTAAGAGCTGGGCTTAGGAAAGAGAAACCTGACCTAGAGAATTCACAAGTGGCCGTCAGAATGAAGACCATGAACAGGAGGTTAGCAGTGCTCTTCACAGCACGGCTTACTTACTTTGAGCTCTTCTTCCATTTCAGATATTCTTCTTTCTAGAGCTCTTCGTTCCTAGAGCAATGAAGAGACCAGTAATTAATTACTCAATTATACTCACACTGTCTTGTGTACTGTGACATGGTGACACTTCAGCATTAAACATAAAATCAAGAGCAGTGAACAAAAGATGTGATGCCGGTGCTGTGTAGCTTTCCAGAACTGGGAAATGAGCTGAAGATCTTTGAAATTACTTCCCACAGGCTCTTTCATTAACGTTCTGTCTTTCTAGTAGAGTGTTACACAACATATCCAAATAATTGTCTTTCTAGTTCAGATAAACTTAGGGATAGAGTAAGCCGCAATCCAGGCTGAAGACTATATAGAAAAGAACACACACACACACAAAGATGCACTTATACTAACTACAGTGTCAGGAGCAGAGGGGCAGGAAGCAACTGTGCCTAAACTATGTGCGCTTTACAATTACAAACGATCTCAGAGAAACCCATCTCCTCTGCTCACAATGTTTACTGTGAGTTAGTTACTCAGTTCACTCTACAGCTCTACAGATTTAGTCATAGAGGTTGATACGGTGTGTAGCATTAATGCAGTGACTACAGGACAGCAACTATAGCATATATTTTAAATTCATTTCAAAGAGTGGCAGGCAAAGCCTACAAACAGTGTATTATTGCAGGGTCCTGTTTTATTTTCCTTTATCATAAGCATTTCTAAAGTGTTAAGCGAAGGCAAGCAGCAGTCATTGATGAACTGTAAAACTGGTTAGGTCATACCGCCCAGAAGATACTGACTCCTGCCGGTCACCTTTCAGATACAAATCATTTACATTTAGTTTAACAACACTGAAACTATCTCAATGACATTCTTTCCCAGATTAACAACTAATGTTAATATTTAGTAATGTTGTACAATTATTATAAATGTCAATGTGTTTAGAGCATGTGCTTTTAAAAAAGGGATGGAGGCCCACTTATATCAACATGCTTAAAAATTATTATAAACATAAATGTTACTTTATTAAAGACCTTCTAGCTAAGAACATAACAATGACAAATTCACATAAAGCACTGCACTTCTCAAAACACTAGCAAATATAGCTTCATATTTGATCCTTACAACTTTGTAAAATATGTGTGTGTATATATACAAAACCCATAAACATATATAAAAATCTTGTCTGGACTGATAAGTAATACTCCAGCAAACCTCAATTTTACTAGGTATATTTAAGATTTTAAATCAATTATAGAGTAATACTGGAACACTCTTTCCAATTGCCTATCCTACTAGCTCAAGGACACTGTTAATAGTTAAAGGAAAAACCATACATGTAAACTGCTTAGCATCGAGTCTGCCTTATATGTGGAGGACATCAAATACATGTTGGCCACCTCTAACATTAATCTGCATGCTAATTAAATTGTAACTACCAAGGCCTTCTAAACAGGAGTACATGAGCTACTTTGTAATTTATCTGCATTTGATAAGCAGAAACAAGGTCAGCTGAGAAGAACAATATAAATGTGTATGGATCACAATGACAGGCACTAAATTAGCAATTACCTATACTCGATAATATCACTGATGAGTTTACTTCTTTCTTGTGCTTAAATTTATATAATAATCACTGACTTTATAAGAAATACTCTTTAAAGTGTTGTTCTATTCTATTTCACTATATTTTATACATCAACTATTTATACAGGTAGAAGAACTGATCTTAGTCACTCTATATGTTTTAGGGATAAAATTCAGTGTTACATATAAGTAGATATACAGCAATACAAACAATATCCAATATTAAATTTAATAAAATACATGATTCTGAACCTTTAGCAACTGCTAGCTACATCAATTTTTAAAAAGGCGTCTAAATACTATTTTATAAACTTTCCTAAAATTATAATAAAAGGGGAACTACTGTACAGAACAATTCAATAAATACCACAGACGTTGAATGTAGTATATTTTATTATTTTTTGTGAAAAGTCAAACTGGTAATGAAATGAAAACGTTGGGGAAGAACAATGCTTCCACATCAGCTGTTTTGGCTACTGAGTCTTACAGCCTGCACATCACGGTTCCTGGACACATCTTGTTCTCCCACACCCTGTAAGCCTAGCTGCCAGTCACATGTGCTACATTATATAGGCTCCTGTCAACATCTGCATCACTGTGACAGTTGCAAGCTGTCAGACTATCCCTACGGTCATGTCTGGACTCCGTAGCAAAAGTAACAACGGAGAGAAGTACAAGTAAAGACCACAACCAACAAAAATATTGTAGAAAAAAGAAAGTGATATAAAGATTTCATTTCTTCTTGTTTGCAATATCCAACTACTATCTTCAGAAACAAAACCAAATCTACTGCCGCTCATCCAAACACTACTAATTCAATAAGATGGACACTTACCCTTTTTTCCATCTCCAATTGTGACCTATCAGCATATCGTTCTTGTCTCTGTAATAAAGAAATTAAAAAAACAAAACAGATGAACATGCAATAACGATGAGGGATACAATGTAACTCTCCACTGATATGTTGTAAAAACATAACAATTTTCAGGTGGCATAATACATATTCAGGTGGTATAATAGGCAAATTTAAATAGAAAGAAATAAAAATTTAAAAAGGGTATGTGCTGCAATGATAAAAGTGATGTTTAAGAACGGATGGTCCTCATAGCTGTCATTTTACATAGTGTGAAAGGAACACCTTCAAGGGTATGCCTTCCCGCGCATGCTTACTGCCTTCTTAATCCATCAGGAATAGCACATCTGACTGATCAGATTCCAGCAGCCCGAATAAAGGAGGCTTATTAGCAGGTTGAATGGCTCTGTAAGAAGCAGCAGGATGACAGTGCCGTAACAGGTCACTCAGAGATTTGTCTCTCTGACTACAGAATCAGAAATCTGTATGTATCCACAGCTGCAGAACACTCCCTTTCTTTTCTTTCAGAGGCAGACTTAAACACACTTTGCACTACTGAGCTACATCTTCAATACCTGCAAGCCTCTGCTCTCAGGCATGTTGTATCAGCTCATGACCTAAACTATACCTAAGACCATGTCCAGCTAGTTATTTTACCCAGCAGGTCCAGACGGCATGAAAACTATTGTTGATTTTCCTCTCCTACAGAGCTTGAGTAAGAAATAGGATTAATCAGAATTAAACTGACCAGAAAAGTTAGGTGACAAAAAGGCACACAGCAGAGGAGGAGCAGAGGGAGGTCAGCAGGTCAGCAGGGACAGCATGGCTGCTGACTCGCCGTGTAACAGGACTATGTTCTGTGTACCTGCTATATGCTCAAAGGCCTGGTACTTATGCGGCCTGAAGGGCATTCGAGTCATTTCAACACCATCCTATGAAGTGTGCTACTGCTTTCTATCTTCCTCTCTGTTTATCTTCACAATAAACCCTCTCAAAAGACTGCATCTTTTAAATGACTCTGGAATTTAGCACAGCATCTGTTGTGTGCACACAGCAACAAGAGTTCCATACAGAAAATGAACTTTACGAAATAAAAACTGGTTAAAAAAGCATGCAATATAATTCATAGAGATGAATAGACAATTTTGGCTGAATTCTTTCAAGTTGGAATGTAATAACTACTTAACAAGTTTGTTTTCTTAAGAATTAAAGCAGTCCTTAGAGCCTTTAACATACAGACTTCTATAAAAATCTTCAAGAAATAAAATATGTAGTCCCATATTATTTTTTGATAATTTTTTCAAGACAGGGTTTCTCTGTATAGCCCTGGCTATCCTGGAATTCACTTTGTAGACCAGGCTGGCCTCAAACTCAGAAATCCTCCTGCTTCTGCTTCCCAACTGCTGGGATTAAAGGCGTGCGCCACCACCACCCGGCTTTGATAAATTTTTTGTTTTCTTGTTTCTTTAAAATGATGAGGCATGATGATATGGGCACTGGGGAAAAATTCCTGAACAAAACAGCAAAGGCTTGTGCTGTAAGATCAAGAATTGACAAATGGGACCTCATAAAGTTGCAAAGCTTCTGTAAGACAAAAGATATTGTCAACAGGACAAAAGGGCCACCAACGGACTGGGAAAGGATCATTACCAATCCTAAATCNTAGTTGGCCATCAGTGGGAAGAGAGGCCCCTTGGTTATGCAGACTTTATATGCCCCAATACAGGGGAACGCCGGGGCCAAGGGGTGGGAGCGGGTGGGTAGGGGAGCAGGGCCGGGAGGGGGGAGGATACAGGGAACTTTCTGGATAACACTTGAAATGTAAATGAAGAAAATATCTAATAAAAGTTGAAAAAAAAATGATGAGGCAAAGGAGGAAGAGATAAATTATTACTTCTCAGATACAGTGTTCCATGGGAAAAGACCTTGGGAAACAATTCCAACTTTCCAGGCACAAAAACCTGAGCTTTGTCATCTCTAAGCTGCTCCACAGAAGGAAGTTAGAAAAGAGTAGACATTATCAGGCATTACTACATAGAAGAGCTTTCTAACGGGAGAGGGGGGGGGGAAGAGAGAGAGAGTGAGGGAGAGAGGGAGAGGGAGACACACAGAAAGCAGGGTAGATATGAGCTCCTTCAGAGGTCAGATGAGGGTATCAGATAGCCTGTATCTGGTATTTACAGATGTGCATGTACTGAACTGTGAGACACTTCAGTATTAGGAAATGAACTTGGATCCCTAGATTAGCAGGCAATTTCCTTAACTGATGAGCTCAGATGACTTTTACTTGAACAACAGGAACTCTTTAATAACACACTCTTTACAATTTTGAAAAAAGATTTATATATATGGGTGTTTTCTGTACATGCATGTCTGTGCCCAAAGTTTCTGTGGGATCAGAAGAGCACATCAGATCTCATGGACTGAACTTAGAAACCACTGTGAACCACCACATAAGATTAGTATTTCTGAACTTTTCGAATGCTGTGACCCTCTGATATATAACAGTTTCCCATGTGGTGACCACCCCCCAACCATAAAATTACTTTTGTTGTTACTTCATGACTGTAATTTTCTACTGTTATGAATTGTAATGTAAATATCTATGTTTTCTGATGGCTGTAGGTGACCCCTGTGAAAGGGTTATTTGAAGCCCCTCCAAAAGGGTTGCGACCCACAGGTTGAGAACCTACGATGTAGCTACTAGAACCCAAACCTGAGTCCTCTGGAAGAGTAGCCAGTGCTCTTGCCCACTGAGCTATCTCTTCAGCCTCACATACTAATTATTATAAAGAAATATGGGAGGTTGTAAATGTATGCAGCTCTGACAGAGAACACTTAAGTGTCTTCAGGGTTCGATTTTCTGCATCACAAAAAACTTTGAATTCTTTCTATATGACATTACTTCTGTATTTTTATATTCCAGAAATCAGCTAACTGTTAATTATGTTGATTCGCTTTTATTCCTAAATAAAGAATTATAAGTAACAAATATGCTCAGAACTAATATTACACAAAAATTAGATGTAAAGCTTTTAGGTACCTGGGTAGCCTTTTCCAACTGCAACTTTAGATCCGTTAGCTCCATATTTGTATCATGTAGCTGTGCTTTTAGCTTTTCATTTTCAGCTAAAATTTGTTCATAAAGCTAGAAAAATTAATGAATAACAGATTACATTTGTTATACTCCAGAGACTTCAATGACTACAATATTAAAACAGAAAAATTAATGTAGATGTGTACTATAAAGAATATACTGACAATATATTCTAATTATTTAAATAAATAGAAGTTGCTTAGAAGTAACTTGCAAGTTTGAGGCCAATAAATAGGAAGACTGTGTCTAAACAACAAACATCAAGTGAAAAGATAATGAAACAAAGGATGTGTGTGCATAGACTCATACTTTGTCCTTCTGAATGGCCCTTTTCAGCTCATTCCAGCAAGACAGACACAACAAATATAAAGCTGTGGGTATTTTTTTCCCCTCTCTCTAAGACACGGCTATTTATATGTTACCTACTATTAGCTGTTGGAAACTAATAAAAAATAAGTTATTTCAAAATACTGATTTCTTTATAAGCAAGTTTTTCAGAATACTGTTAAAATATCAATAGTATACCTAAGCACAATGTACAAAACACAAACTAAATAACCCACACACCTTTTTGAAGTCAGCTGAGTCATCCTTTTCTAGCCGGCTACTGTACGGTTTTCTGTCTTCTAAGTAGCTGTAGGAAGCAGAGCGACCCAGCAAGGAATCATACCGATCACTTGATGATGTGGAACTGCTGTCATACCTTCAACAGTTGAGTTGAAAACAGACTTTATTATAGTCTTCCACAAATTATGTTAGTACACACTGATTATGTATCCATATCCTTGATATTCCCGGGTGATAATAGTCTCTATAAGCTATTATCAATTTGTGATATATAGTAAATGGGAAGTTATTCTTACTTTCTCTATATAAAAGTCAAAACTTTTCATATTATGCTAAATTATTTGAAGTTTTAAATGACATTTTCATATTTTATCACATTATAACAATTTATACCATGATTCACTATAGTCTAACTGGTGACCTTTCCTTTTTTGGTGGTATATTGTAATGTTTAAAATTAGTGACATCTGCCGGGCATGGTGGCGCATGCCTTTAATCCTAGCACTCAGGAGGCAGAGGTAGGCGGATTTCTGAGTTCGAGGCCAGTCTGGTCTACAGAGTGAGTTCCAGGACAGCCATGGCTACACAGAGAAACCCTGTCTCGAAAAACCAAAAAAAGAAAAAAAAAAAAAAGTGACATCTTAGATTTGATGAAATAATCAATGAATTTTCTAAGTGTTAAATAATGGGTTTGTCTTAATAAGGAACTGTGAGTTCCTTTGTTATTTGGTTCAGATATCTTTTCTGGTAAGTGCTACTACTTTATATTTCAGTTCAAAGAATCATTAGTACATAAAATGTATTCTCTGTCTCACCAGGCCTTTGGTCACCAGCTGTGGGCAAGGGAAATGGATCAAGATTATAATCAAGGCTAGAGTGACTGTGAGCTAGATGATGTGAAAAATACCTTCACTTAGCCATTTTCTTTTAAGGAAAGGATGTTGAATACGTAATTCAATATATTTCTGGCTAGGTGTGGAATACTGATTTGGGGACATTCTTTCTTCACAGTAACTTATTATAATGACCAATGAATTAAAAGTGATACCCCTTAACACAGATAACTAGTAACAATGATTAGGTCATCATACTTTATTTTTTAAAAATTGTGTATTTATAAAAATTGCTGTTTTTTGTATGTGTGTGTACATGCCACAACTGCATACATGCACAGGCTGAGGACAACCTGAGAGCTGTCCCCCTTCCACGGTGTGGAATTGATTCAGCTTGTCAGGCTTGGCAGCAAGCACTTCCGCTGCTGAGCCATCCTGCCAGCCTAGGCCATCTATGACTTTTCAGATTTGTACTGCCCATTTAATGCTATAAATTTGCAAAATCCATAAGCATCCAGCAATATATTCTTTATCAACAGTAAAAATGAGAAAAGAATATTAGGAAAAAAGATTAAACATACCTGGAAACAGAATCCGTCTAGAAAGTAAAAAAACAAAAACCAAAAGGCATATTAAACTTTATTCTTTCATTAACTTGTTAACTGAGACTGATAGGAGCCACCTAAGGCAACCCTGATGCTCACACATTAAACTCACTCATCACGCGCGCTCACTGTTAGGGAAACTGTAGAACAGACTCACTTTATATTTTTGCATGTTTAAAACAATACAATCTCAATTGGAAACATTTCTGTTGAGTGTACTTACTGTTTAAAGAGGAAACTAAAAGGACTAAGAACTATCCATTGCTTATAATCAGCAGGAGAAGGTGACGGCAGGACAAGTTACTTTGTGACACTTTAAAGCAAGCACTTGATTCATTCTTATTTTTAAAGACGTTACTATGAGGCAGCCAAATGGATGCATTCTCATAGAACATAGACACTATTTGACATTCTAAACACCTAGCTTTATATTTAAGACTTAGCAATTAAACCATACAAAATATGACTATTTCCAGCATGTATCACTGAAGTTCCTATCTTCCTATCAAGAAATGATTGCTAAGATAAATAACTGGAATGGTACTGGCTGTTTTTTTTGTTTTTTGGCATGTCAACCTGACACAAGCTGGAGTTCTCAGAGAGGAAGGAGCCTCATCAGGTGAGGAAAGGCCTCCATGTGATCCAGCTGTAAGGCATTTTCTCAATCAGTGATCAAGGGGAAGGGCCCAGTCCACTGTGGGCGGTGCCACCCTTGGCTGGTAGTCCTGCATTCTATAAGAAAGTAGAGTGGGCAAGCTCAGGGGAGCAAGCTAGTAAGCAGCATCCCTCCATGACCTCCGTATCAGCTCCTTCCCTGCTTCAGTATCTGTCCTTCCTGACTTCCTTCAATCATGAACAGTGTTGTGCAAGTGTAAGCTGAGTAAACCCTTTCCTTCCCAACTAGCATTTTGGTCATGGTGTTTCACTGAAGCAACAGGAATCCTAACTAAGAGATGAATATAGATTGGGGGGAGGATGTGGAGGGGGAATTTAGTTTCCTCCTTTTATTACTTAATGTATAATTTTCCATAAAATAACCATTCAGAATTGGTTCGTTAAGACTCTTGAGTTTCAGTATTTGTAATTTTTACAAGTTCTAAAATTACTATGTTCCACCAGAAATGTTTAATTTTTTCAGACTAAAAATGATTTACTAAAGTCTGTTCAAATTTCCTTTGCAAAATTAATTTTGCCCTTGCTTTCAGTACTTCTATTTTTGTTTTATTGACTTACGTCTTCAGTTTCTAAAAAAATTTAACCACTTAAAAAAAAAATCTTAAAAGCTGGGCGTGGTGGCGCACGCCTTTAATCCCAGCACTCGGGAGGCAGAGGCAGGTGGATTTCTGAGTTTGAGGCCAGCCTGGTCTACAAAGTTAGTTCCAGGACAGCCAGGGCTACACAGAGAAACCCTGTCTCGAAAAACCAAAATAAATAAATAAAGTAAATAAACAAACAAACAAATAAATAAAATAAATAAACCTTAAAATTTAAAGATATTCAATTCTATAAAATTCAGACAACTGAAACATGTACATGCCACATTTATTACAAGTTTTGTTGACTGAGTCTAGCAGTCAGGAATCATAGAATTCTATTTCTTTAAGAATTATGGTGCTACCATTAATTATTTTTTAAGCAAAATTGTAACTTCCAAACTCCATAAAATTTACTTTCTAAACTAAAATTTTAAATTATTGAAATGATGTAGAATACTACTAGTATTATGTATGTTCGCAATGCCATGAAATTCAACACACACACAAGCACCTCTCTTCCTGCCTCCTCCAGTCCTGGTGAGCCCAATCTGAGTTTCTGTTTCCCCGAGTCTGACTTTGTTAGACTGCTCAAGTGCAACCACAATTATGTTTTTCTGTGTCTTGCTTACTTCATGTAGCACGACCTTACTCCCTATTTAAACTTTTTCCAAAATAAAAATATCCTTTACACCTTTTTGAGAAATAAGTTGACATAGATACCTACAGTACGTAAGCTTCTGTGCCTCCCGTCCATTCACCCAGTCCCTAGACAATAACCGGTAATGATTCTGTACATCAAACTGCCAGACAAATGATAGGAACCTTTGCATATTTATTGACTTTCTCTATTTTCTATGTTTTAGTTTTACAAGCAACGTTACAATGTATTTTCTATAAGGTTATCTTTATATATTTCATTTACAACCTTGGGAATAAATATCTAGAAGTGGAAATAATAAGCTTAAAAGCCTTAACGTTTTTTTCTTTAAAAAGGATATATGCATGTATTATATAATAGTACTCTGTTGCTGTCTCCAAACACACCAGAAGAGGGCATCAGAGCCCATGGTTGTGAGACACCATGGGGTTGCTGAGAATTGAACTCAGGACCTCTGGAATAGCAATCTTACTGAGATATCTCTCCAGCCCCTGAACATTTTAAGGCTTCTGATATGTATTTTTACATTAAAATTTGATACCAATGCTGCTGCTTTATGTGTGCGGTGGTAGTGGTGGGGCTGTCTTCTTTTATGGATCAAGGCCAGGTCATCAGGCCCACTTGGCAAGCAAGCGAGTCTCTCTGGTTCACTTCTCTCCTCGGCACTAACTCTCTCATTGTGCTGGCTGTCTACTTGCTTGCCTAAGGAGCAAAAGAACCTTCTGGGTCAAAATTAGTATACTTGGACCTAGAAGCAATGTCCATTCAGTCACCTAATCCAGGCAAATAGCTGCTACTTTACATTGCTTCATACTCTTGAGAGCCTAAGGAAATGCTCACACCCACGCACGCACACAAGCATGCCAGCTGCTCACCTGCGTCTCTCTCTTGCTGGAGCTGTCCTCAGTGTCCGACTGCCGCTCTTGCTCATTTTCATCACTCTAAAGCACATTGTCAGATTGGGTTACAAAAACAGACACATCGAATGCTTTTTTTTTTGAATTTAAAATGATTCTGTGCAAAATTATACCATGAAGCTTTTATGTGTGTTCAAACCTTTCTATATTAAAATCTTTAAATTTATTTTAAATGTTTTTGTTTTTTTTTTAAAGATTTATTTATTTTATGTATGTGGGTACACTGTAGCTATACAGATGGTTGTGAGCCATCATGTGGTTGCTGAGAATTGAACGCAGAGCAGGACCTCTGCTCGCTCCTGTCCAAAGATTTATTTTATATGTAAGTTCATTGTAGTTGTCTTCATACACACAAGAAGAGAGCATCAGATCTCATTACGGATGGCTGCGAACCACCATGTGTGGTTGCTGGGATTTGAACTCAGGACCTTCGGAAGAGCAGTCTTAACCGCTGAGCCATTTCACCAGCCCAAATTAGAAGTTTTAAAGGAAATAAACCAATTTGTTTTTCCCCCAGTTGCCTCCTTACCACTCATTCTCACTTAGGTATCAGTATCTCCCAGCTTTCAAAACTTTGTTGTTTAAAACATTTTTAATCTACTTTTAAGAGTTTCTGCCTGTACTTCAGAAGCTGGAAGTTATACTTTTGATATAAGGATACTTTAGGATAAACGTGTATGATTTCCTAAACCTTTATTTCTGGTTTTATGAATCCTATGTTTTACCAGGATATTCTAAGTTTTCTTAAATAAAAGCAAAAACAAAAAATCAAAACCAGTCACATACATCCTTGATTATTATCCTCATGTATAGTATAGCTCCCCCCCACCCCCTGCCCCTGCCCCCAAGGTAGACTTTGTTAAGTCTAAGAGAGACATATGGAGATGTGTGGGTTAGTTCAACTGGGTGACCTTCAGTGAAGGGATGTATACCGTTTAGAGAGGAACATTTTTTATAGCAATTAAAAGAAATATACTGCTAGATATAACAGCATAGATGTACTTCAAAAACTAATACAGTTGTACACTCAAATGCCCTTATATTTGAAAACAAGAGCGATAAAAACTGAGAGAAAATATGACTTTGTACTGCCATTTTTATGTTGTCATGAAACTATACACTTACTAATTATGTTTCTAGATAAACTTCATTTTTGGATTGAGACTCTACATCAATAACAGAGCATTTATTTGCCTAGAATGCACAATGTAACCCTCAGCTTTGCAAATAAATTACTAAAGAATAGAAAAACTACCAAAAGGCCACATTTAAAAATAGAAAAATAATTTTGTTCCCTTAAAACTGTTATATTAAAAGATAAATGTTTTCACATTAACAGTACAACCCCACATTATTCCATTTGCTAATAAATAGCAATATTAGAGTTATAATCTGAGATCTAGAAAAAGAAATTTATTTACTTGTGGTACTGGGAATTAAACCTACAACTTTGTACCTGCTGGGCAAGTGAGGTTTCCCTGGACTATAAACCTAGGTTGAAAATTTTCCTTTTCACAGGACTACTGTAATCTTGCATCGTTTGAAAAAAAAAAACAGGTTCTTTTATGTACACTTATAATATAAATATTAGATTAAATGTATAACATGGAAAGCATCTTTCTTTGAAGGGTCTATTAGCATTTTAAAATAATGTGTATACCATAACCAACAGCCATTATAATTATTCCAAAATTGGAATAGAATTTCTGATTCAGGTAGTAAATACACACACACACACACACACACACACACACACACACACACCTACCTACTTGGTGACTGTGTTTATAAAGCATTAAAAATGTAATAGACTGCTGATTTAGACCACCCATCCTCTCAGCAATGTAAGGAATTAAGAGCAAGGACTTCTGGGAGGGGAGTGTTTCTAAGAGAGCCTCACATCTTGTGTCCAGAAGGAAACTCCAGTAGACCGTCGTTTTTCTCTGGGTCGCCGTCGTTCTCTGATTGATTTAGGCTGTGACTTATCTTCCCCTTCTTTCTCCTCTTCTTTTTTCTCTCCCTCTATTTATGGATTACACAAACCGCATGATTGCAATTTATCCTGACATTGTTTTTACAAGCATATGTTAAAACAGCTCTAGAGGCGGCTAGATGGTTCAGTGGGTAAACACAATGCTGCCACGCCGAGGACCCACACAGCGGAAGAACAGATTGACAAGGAAGCTTCCGACCTCTGCAGGTGTGTCATCGTACTTATACATATATGCCCCCACCTAGCATGTACAAAATAAATAGTATTCTAATTTTGTTAGCCTCTTTTGTAGAGCTTAGATTTCTTCAATTAAAATAATGTTTGTCCCCATCAGTACTCCTGTATGTATATTTGGTATAAACTTGCATTTTAATCTCCCATTATGACACACTTTTAATGATCACGAGAACAAATTATCTCTAACATTCTTGCTGTCCAAAATAAACCATCTGCAGAGACATATTTGTTGTGTAGAAAGTGGCTGACTGACTGATGGGCAGGCAGGCTTGTCATTAATGTGTGTTAACATGTTACTCGCAGCACTCCCGGGCAAGGGGAGAAAGCACCCAGAAGCACACACTGGGACACGTATGTGGCAGTAGCCCTGCAGCAGCAGCCTGCGGCCTCCACCATGTCTTCTAGCACTTTACTGCTATCCTAAGGGCAGACGCTTTCTTCTGAAAAGTTATCTTTCATTAAATGCCAATCATTATAAACATGTTAATCTGAAGCTGTCTGTTTCTTATCTGTATATGGCCTCTGCACCACGAGGTTCTTACGACTGTGAATGCAGACACGTACAGAACATTAACAACTACGCTGTTTCTGCTCAGTACATCAGCTGAAGATGGACTTCAGCTGCACTACTAATTAGGGAGACCAGCTCCCAGGATTACTTGAAAGAAAAAGTGGTTTCTTACCTCTCTCGTTTTCTTTGGCTAATCCCCGGGAGTAGGCAGAAGTTATACCTACAAGACTGTTTGGCCTGTTGAGCTGACTTGAGGCATAGAGTGTGCTGCCTATAGTAGAGAGTGAGGACGACGACGACGGAGCGCTTGAACTTGAAGTGGACACAGGTCTATAACGTGTGTAAGTCTGGGAAGCATTAAAACCCATTTGAAATATTAAAGACACATAAAACACAAACTAATTTCAAAAGAACAATATTGTTCTCATCATGCCAAGGCCGTCAGACTCCAGCCTACGCCTCTCATGCACGTCATACTGCTTACGAGGCCATACATCTCAGCACTGTGAGAACACTAAGAGCCAATCAGACCAGCTGTGTTGCCCACAGCATTACCTCATCATATGTTCTCGAATACTTTTGTTTATATTCATCTTCTCTAGATGCTTCTGACTCCTTCTTTTCTTCTTGTTTCTCTTTATCCTGCTTTTCCTTTTCTTCTTTTTCTTTCTCTTCATTTTCTTGTTCTCTGGTTCTTGTAGAACGACTTCTTCCTATTGTTTTTTCAGCTTCCTGAAGATCAGTCAGTGTTACTCCCTGCACACAAAAAAGGCATATATTGTGATACATATTAGTGGTCATTTAAAAAGAACACTTTACAAGTTGATATATTAAATATGAATGTAATTTTCACATAGTGAATCACATTCATTTTATGAATCACAATAATGATAGAAATTAGGAAAGTTATAACTATAGGTAAGAATCTGTATTCAGAAACTAACAAAATAGTAAGAGATGGAAAAATCTCAATATATGTATCTAATTTTAGAAGAGGAAGAGTCAATCTATAGAATTTATATAATACACTATATGCATTCATTTTCACACATTAACTTGAGGTTTGATACAATCTTCAGTCTTCAGGTTGGACTCCTCAGAACAGGCTGGATGGGAAGTAGCAACCACACTGCTTTACAGGCAAAGTCCAAACAGCTGAGCCCGTGCTACTGAGCTCTCATCAGGAGGAAAGGCAGCCTTCATAATCACAAAGACGAGTAGGAAGCAAGATAGTAACCAGCCAGAGAGACATTCTTCTTACATCCCCCATCTGCTGTCTTCTATCCCGAGCACTAGACTTCTCCTCCATCCCTTCATCTCTACACATTCATAAGACTTGAGCTATAAAAGGATTACTACATCATCCTTATCTCTTCTGATTTTTCCCCCAGAGTGAAAAATGAAAAGCCCATTTATTAAGTATGTATATGTTCTCTATATTGTACACATTAGATATACCTGTGTTGATCGTCTAGACTGTCTTGCTTGTCTAGATCTTGCTTTTCTTTGGGATTCGGACTCTTCGTCCCTAACAGGAGTGAGGTATGACCTACAGTAATAAATAAAAAATTGTTAGTTGGAGAGTCAATATTTAGGAGTAGAAATACTTATCAATGTTTGTGATTAAAACAAGCAAGCACAGTGTTTAATGGGTTAAAAAAGAATCTTCAGAAAATGTTGGTTCCTGGCTTTGAAACTCACTATTGCAATATGACCATTCTTATTCAATTTTTATTTTATGTGTATAGGTGAATTATCTATATGTATGCCTGTACTACCTGCCTGCCTGATGCTCACATGACCACTGGGTCCCCCGGGAGTGGTGTTACAGAGGGCTATGGCCCACCACGTGGGTGCTGGGAATTGCAGCTGGGCCTGCAGGAACAAGTGCAGCAACCACTGAGTAAGCTCTGCAGCCCATGACCACTTCATCTGAACAGGAACCAGTTAGACTTAGTATACAACATGTTGATTTCTTCCTTTCTACATTTAATGGTCTTACTTTTAAAGAAGCAATGAGAGGACTGAAGATTATGTTTTACTCCATTGAAAGATATAGAGATACAAGCACTTCATTGGCACAGAGCCAATTCACAGGAACAGAGAGGGTGACTCCAACCTCTAAGAATCCCCTCATTCCATGTTACTTCTCTAGTGGCCCACAAGTCCTCTATTAGTGCTGCCCACTTAAAGAGCCAAGTTCTGTTATTTTTTATTATATAAAAAAGGAAAGAAGGGCTGGGCATGTGGTGGCCCATGTTCTTAATCCCAGCTCCTGCGAGGCAGAGAGAAGCATTTCTCTGTGTGTTTGAGACCAGCCTGGTCTACAGGGCTATGCAGAGAGAGCCTGTCTCAAACAACCGAACCAAACCAAGCCAAAAAACAAACAAAAACTGGGAGTGAAGGTTTTATCTTTTCTATGACTAAAATATTTAAGTACATCTTCCTTCACAAACCTGACTCCAAATCCCTTATGACATCCATTTTGGCCTGTTTTGCTTTGCTGTAACAGTCTTAAATGACTTGTGCAGATGTCTGACTTACAAGTCTTTACTGTAAATGTCGGAATTCTGCACTGACATGGGGACACTCTTCACAGTCCTATTACTGTGAAGAGCAGAAATCATAGTTTTGTTCACATTTTGAAGAGAACCTGAGTAATTTCTAAAGGGGATGAAGCTCTGCCTCCAGTAACCAGGATTACTTGGGGTATTTCGATCATGACCACCGTTGTCACTGAACTCAGCTCTGTCTGAAGACATTACAGAATCCTCTACTTTCCCTGTAAGGTTTAGTGCACTCCTCGCCGTGCTCTCCAAGGCCAGGCTAGCCAGTTTTCTTTACTTGAATGCTCCTCTTTAGAGGGGCTTTGTCAGCTTTCCTGCTCACCTCAGCTTGTTAGGCAGCCTTCTTTAACAAGCTCTGCAGTCAGCTGTGAGTTTTATGTGAGTTTTATGCCCTTTAAACTCAGAATCTAGCAGTGCAAAGTCACACTCCATCTGCAGTGGGTTCCACCCCCTAAATCCTTTAGAGGCTTCAATTCCTTTCAAACATTGGGAATGTATTCATTACTGTCCATATTTCTGATTGTTTCTGAAGTCTGTTAAGACTAGAATATATGATTAATTGTTCTTAGCATCTGTTTTCTCAGATAAGTACTGGCAGATGACAAATTTATTTCTTACCAGTGGCTTCCAATCTCGGCAGCTAGGGGAACTTAGTTTGAACCAGTGGGGAGGACTCCTTTCTTGTTGCCTCTGTGCTTACAGCAACTGAGAGCAAGTCAATCAGGAAAGGTCACTTTTTTGGAACAGTGGGCAAATTTATAGAAGGGCAAAATTTTACCACAACAATTATTTTGACTTAAGCTGTTTTTATGGTCTCTCTGTGTTTGAGAGCTTATTTTATGTCATCCTGATACAAGTTTGAGTCATTTGGAGAGGGAAGCTCAGCTGAGAAAACTGCCCCCAACAGATTGGGCCGTGGGCAACCCTGACGACTGATGGAAGATGCTAAGCTCACTGTGGGCAGAGGTTGTGGGTTCTGAAAGAAAGCAGGCCAGTAAGCAGCCTTCCATGGCCTCTGCATTAGTTCCTGCCCCCAGTTCTTCCCTGAGATCCTACTCTCGCTGCCCTGGACGGTGAGGACAGCAAGCTGTGAGCTGAAATCACTCTTTCCCTCCCCACGCTGCTTTTGGCCATGGTGTTTGTCACACCAACAGAAACCCTAAGAAAGCTGGTTTCAAGAAATACTGTGCATCTTCATCTGGTTGAGTATCACATCTTGGTCAGAAAGATGTAACTGCTTCTTGTTTTACGTCCTCTTAGCCTCCATAGTGTCGGTAGCTTTTTACCATGATATTGTTAAAACCCTGTGTCACAGCAGTACATGTCTATCTTCAGGACAGCTCTTCTTTAACTCAAGCATTTCACAAAATAAATTCTTTTGTTTTTTAATTTCTATTTTTTAGCTTATGTTCATTGGTGTTTTGTGTATGTCTGTGTGAGGGTGTCAAAAGCCCTGGAACTGGAGTTACAGACAAGTGTGAGCTGCCATGTGGGTGCTGGGAATTGAATCTGGGTCCTCTGGAAGAACAGCCAGTGCTCTTAACTGCTGAGCCATTTCTCCAGCCCCTACAAATCTCACCAAAAGACTAGTTTGGATGTAAATTCACAAACTCACCTTTTATTTCATAAACCTGGATTATTTTTTAAATTCACTTCCAAATTTCCATGAATGTTAATTTCTTATAACTGTTTGTTAAGGGGATAAACTACCAGTTGAAAAACCTGTTAGTAAAAATCTGGCTTGTAAAATCTGTGCACTTTAATTTTATATGCAATATCTGTTTCCAATTAGTATAAAACCATGGCCTTTTTAATCAATTCAATGTTTTTGTTTTAATTAAAGATTTTTCTAATGATTTATTCTACAAAGTTTTATTTATTAGTTGAAACAGATTTACTTATTATAATGGTATTTTAATTGGTCAACCATACTATATATTTAAAAAACTGAGTAACCACCTTATTTCACACTTAGCTCTTTTCCTTTCAGAGAAAATACATTTTTTGTTTTGTTTTCTTTTAATAGAGTTTTTCTATGTAGTCCAGACTGGCTTGGAAATCACTATTTAAGTCCAGACTGGCCTTAATCTTGTGGATTTTCTGTCTCAGTCTCCTGGGTGCAGGGATTACAGGATGATCTACCCTGTCTAGCCCGGAGGAAATATAAAAAGACAGTGGAAGAGAATAACTATAAAAAGCAATGGCTCCATGTAAAGACAGTTTTATTTGTAAGGCGCTCCTGTGCATTCCACATGATGGTAAGTGAGAAGCACTTTCTCTGAAATCATCTGCTATTATAGTCTACCATCTGATGGTAGCCTTTCTCTACTGTTAAACAAACATTTGTTTATCAGGGGGCTGAAAGATGGCTTGTGGGTTAGAAAACTTGGTGTGTAAGCATGAGGGCCAGGGTTCAAATCCTTGGCTCCCACATAAAAGCTGGGCATGGCTACACATGCTTATAACTCCAGCATTAAGGGTTGAGAGAGACAGATCTTGGAAGACAGAGTGTGTTCACTGAAAAACTGTTAAGAAAGCATGCAGAATGGTGTATGTGCTCAAGTATGCATGCACCTACAAACACCACAGATATACTACACCCCATCCACCCACAAATAAATTAACAAACAATTAAGGCATTGGAATTTTTAACTAAAAAGAAAGGAGGAATTCGATACAATCCTAATCAACTAGGACAACTGAACAGCGTGCTACATAACTTCATATTAGATCTGAAAGTATCTAATAGGATAAAGAAATTTAATTTTTTCAGTCATAATTTATTATCTTTTTTTCCTAGCACTGATTACCAACCCTAGGACTGCACAACTGCCAGCAAGTATTCTTTCTATCACTAAGCCAAACTCCTAGCCCAATATATATTTTTGCTACTGTGTATATTTTTTAAGACAAATAAATAATATGTATTTCAGATTCACTGGTAGAATTTAATGAAAAGATAACCAGAAAAGGCTAACAATTTATAAAAATTTCCAGCTATTTCATGTGGAAGAAAGTCCAGACACTAAAATTACTTGAGTTATTACTGAAATAGGGCAGACTCTCTAGAAATATGAAACAGAAAGGTCAAAACCACAACCACGGAAGGCCTTCAGGACACTCACTTCCAAGCCAGCCTTCAGTAGGAAGGTGTCTCAGAAATATAATACCTAGGAGTTTACAGCAAAGAGAGGTTCAGGGCGCAAGGCTAAATAAATACCAGACTGCTATTATCTCCTGTAATTTCTGTGAGAGTGACCAGATGCATCTTCCCCAGCCCATAGCTGGGTAAGGGCCCACCCTGGGAATGGAATTTAAGCACAGGCAAGAGTAGAAGAAACTGGAAAAATCAGCAGCTCTGCATCCAGACAGAAGACTACAGGCACAGCAGGCAGACACACACAGGGAGGGGAACTGTTCTGTAGTTGACTCTTACAAACCCTGCAGGAATGGCATGGGGAATACAGGACTAAGCCAGTGGTCAGCACGGTGTTAATGATCTGTGCACCTCTCCAGACCTCTACCATAGACGCAGATGATATCAGTGGGTCTTCATCTGTCACCATACAGATGACAGCCAAGGGCTAACTACTGCTAACACCCAGAGACAGACAAGAAATCCAGGAAGAGATTGGCTGAGGCCTGAAGACAGATGGGATTGCCAGGCAGTAGAAAACGAGGGAACTAGATGAAGAGTCTGAGAACTAAATGAAAAAACCTGGAAAGCCAGAGTGTAGTAGGGCTCTGTAAATTCTCTATGAAGGAACCTGGTTTTACTTCCATGTCTAACTGATGATTCTACCCTAGTAACAATGGGGGTATACTGAGATCACTCTTTTTAAAGCTCTTTTTGAAAGGCAAAACTGTGATAGTGTTTAAGTAATAAATACTGTTTACAGTTTTAACAGAAAAAAAGATAAACATTTTGTTTCTTATGCCACTAGAATAATCTTTGTTGTATGTAACAAAGATTTATCAATAAAGATTCATTTATTTATTATATTTAAGTACAAGGTAGCTGTCTTCAGACCCCTCAGAAGAGGGAGTCAGTCTTGTTAACAGATGGTTGTGAGGCACCATGTGGTTACCGTGATTTGAACTCAGGATCTTCTGAACAGCAGTCGGTGCTCTTAACCACTGAGTCATCTCTCCAGCCCAAAGATTTATTTTTTAATCTTTAATATCCTCCACTAAAATTAAGACTAACTTTAAAAGCCATACCCTCTTCAATTCTCTTCTTAGATGCAATCAATAAACCTGATGTAAGAATCAGTTTGAGTGCTACAGCTGTCATGGAATACACAAGGCACTGGTTTTGAGGCTAGCTCTGACAGGGGAGGAAAGATGAGAGGAGAGAATCATATTTGATTCTGAAATAATTGCTGATTCCAAGGAGATATTCATTACATGCTGTCACTGAGACTTTTGTTTAAATTAAAAGCATGGAATCTTAGAGACAGAATGGAGTCTGGACCTTTCTTTCCAAATGCTGATTTATAAGTAATTAAGATACAAGTGTCTCCTGTGACTCAATGGTAGACAGAAGCCCCTTGTTTGACCCCTGGTGAAGAAAAAGAGGAAGGAAGCAAAAGGAAGGACGAGTAGGAAGGAGGTAAGGAGCCAGAGGGGGAAAGAACTGGGAAGGAGGAAGAAGACAAACGAGTAAACCTGGGACTGATACGTGAAACAATGGCTTTACCACTAGGCTACACGGCTAACCCATAAATCTTATAATGAAAATTAAAGACAAAACTGTTTAAAATACATCCATTTCCTTTGTAACAAGAACAATTCATCTTGGTATGTTGTAATATATTTTCTCCCGTCTTTACAACACATGTGCGTGCGTGCACACACACACACTTTCAAATAAAACTAAGATGCTAACAGCTAAGAAGACAGTTGTCTAGCTTTGCCTTTGATTGACCCAGACATCAATTCTTTCAGAGATGACTAAAACGCCTAACTGCTAATAACTGCTAGCTGTGCCCATTTCCCTAGGCTGAAGTCAATATATGACATTTCATTTATTAGCCTATTAAGATTTATTAGCCATTGTGGTGGTTTGAATGAGAATGCCTCTTAGGATGACATATTTTAACACTCAGTTCCCAGTTGGGAGAGCTGTATGAGGGGGCTTTGCAAGTGTGACCTTGTTGGAGGAAGTATGCCATTGGTGATGGGCTCTGAGATATTTAAGACCCCTGCCATTGCCAGCTCTTCCTCCTTCTTGTGCTTTTTCAAGATGTGAGGAGCTCTCAGAATCCCTCTCTAGCCACAGCTGCCTGCCGCCTTTACCCAAGACATTTATGAACTCTAATGCTATGAAGCTATAAGCAAAATCCCCTTATTCGTTTTTTAAAAAAGAATTTTTTTTTTTGTATGTGAGCACACTGTATAGATGGTTGTGAGCCACCATTTGGTTGCTGGGAATTGAACTCAGGACCCCTGGAAGGGCATCTTATCTGCTGAGCCATCTATCTAGCCCACCCCTTCTGTTAAAGATGCCTTGGTCATAGTATTTTAGCACAGAAACAGAAAAGTAATTACTGATACATATCACATTTCCAAGAATAACAAAACAAACAAGCAAAGAACACAAAATACCAGAAACTGGCCAAGCATATCAGCAGAACTAGTACTGAGAGGACCTGTACACACCTGCGTCTCTCCCTGACCTCGGAAACAGTGCCAGCAGTAGTTGTAGTCAGGGTGGTGGTGGAAGGAGCTGCAGCATTTACAACAGTTGGAGCCACAGGAATGGTCACTGCAGTAGGAGCACTGTCCTTTTCTTTCTCAGTACTATCCTCAGCCCACAAACGATTTGAGGTACTATAGCATCACAAGCAGCAACACAAAAAGAGAAAAGGAAAACAGCTAAACAACGAAAGCAATTTCTAGAAGCTGAAAACATGTGACCACAGGGATGGATTTTTTAAAAACACAAGATTAGTAATCAAACAGCTCACGCAGAGCTGCCAAAGAAATAAATTTTTATTTTAAGCAGTATGATTTAAGACCTTCATATTTTTCCCCAGACATGCATAATTGCTTGTTTTTGTTTTGTTTTTTTTTGTTTTGTTTTTTGTTTGGAACCAATTTTTGCTTAAAAACAATTTGACACGGTAAATAAAAAAATCCAGAGCCCACATTTGTCTACACAACAATGCATGCACGCACATAAGCACACAGTAGACCTGAACACAGAATGTCTCTGTGACTCACCTGCTCTGTGTGCCTGCGGAGGAAGAACCCGGGGGAGTCTTTGCAGTAGTGCTTGTGCTGGAAGAGAGGCTTCTCGGAAGCCCAGCTGCAGAGGTAACTGTTGGTGTTGATGTGGTGCTTGGAACACTACAACTAATCAAATCATCTTGTCTTCTACCAAAGGAGCAACTAAAGGAGAGAGGCATTTCTATATAGGATGTGTCTGTATGTGGACGCTACGTTCACTATTTTAGACATCACACAATTGCACACAGTAGAAAACAAACTGTGTTCCTAATCCAACTGCTAGCTCCAGCACCAACAGTTGGATCTACAACTTGCTAGAATATAGATGAATTTTACTGATTTGATGGTGTAGAATTTTATGCTTCCTCCTCCCAAAGCCTTCAATAACAGTCAATACTGAACATTTTCAGAATATGCTAGACCAAAAATGGTCATGCCAGGCTGGTTTTAATAAAAAATGTGGAGTGGATTCATTCAAGGAAAATAAGGCATATGGTCCATCCGAAGAAAAGTTTTTTGCAATGGGTTAACTCCTCAGGAGTGCCCCGTGTTTATGTGTATGTGTTCACATCTTATTCTTGCTTTCCACAAAGAACTGAAGTTCAAGTTTCCTAGTCTCCACTATAACAGCATCAAGATTCTAAACAGATATGCTTTCATAGCTCTGAGTTCTAGTCCAAACAAATGTTCCAGATCATAGACAATAGCTAAATCAATTATGACAATATCCCATTTCAGACAATTTAGTCAATCATAAGTAGTTCCATTAAAAGTGTTAAAAGACATTTCATAATATTCTAAGCTTAATTACATATATATGCACAGGATAAGTTAGAGTAAATCTACACCATCTTTATATTTACTGTGTCTCTAAATTAAATTTAGCACACAAAAAGATGTAATAGTTTAAAAAGATTTGCATAACTGATATTAAATCAGCGGCTATTTTTATAAGGACATAGAGAAGCCATTTATAAAGTACATCATACCTTCTATGGTAAGTGGATCCTTCATTGATTGAACTATTCTTTTTCAGATCATCTTCCCATTTTCTTCTTGTGTAAGAACTACTTGTTCGCAAACTCGAAGACTCTCTGTGGAAACAACAGCCTTCAGATTCTGGCAGGTGATGTTAGAAGAAGGTTAAGAAAGGTATGTACTAGTGAAAAAGAGTAGATGTAAGTAAAATCTCATAGGGAAACTTCAGGATAGTTACCAAAAGTGGGAGGAATTTTAGTTCTAGGAGTCAGTTTATAACCCTAAATAAAAGCATTTAGAAGCACATTATTTATAAGACAAAATACTATGATTCACAGCATAAGACAGATATATAGGCATATAGATATATAATGACAAATATATGTTGAGAAACCTATACAATATATAAAATGTTAGCTGAAAACAATGAAGATACATAATTAGACACTAAAGCATGACTACAAAGTTCTATAACACTTAAGAGTAAAAAATAAGAAATTAGTTAAAAAAAAACCGAAAACAAAAACACCCCCAAAACCCTGACCATGTAGTGCTTCCTTCCCTCCCTCCCCCACCCCCTCTTTTTTTCAAGACAGGGTTTCTCTGTGTGGCCCTGGCTGTCCAAGAACCCTGAGATGTCCCTGCTCCTGTCTCCTGAGTGCTGGGATTAAAGGCGTGTGGCCGCTACTACGATCTGGCTGGGCTCCCCCTTCTATGAGTCTCAACCTATTAGTGTGTCCTCTGCTTTTGCTTTCCTCTCTCTGTGGCTCAGCAGCTTTCCTTGCCACTCAGGAACATACTAAGCCTGCGTGCTCTTGTCCCGCAGGACTGTGTACCTGGTGTTCTGCTGGTCCTGGACAGCCCTCTCTCTTCCTGAAAGCCCGCCCCCATACTTAGAGTCCTCACATCTAACAACACTGCAGACTCTGTGGGATGCACACAGCGGCCTCACTACACTCACCTGTTCTCCTTCTCTTCAATGTCAGACGTACTGGCTAGTCGCCTCGGGATTGTAGGGGCAACATATGCAAGCCTTGTTCCTTTGTTATCTTTCTCCTGACAACAGAAAAGTCATGAATGAAAAAAGGTGCGAAGAGAAGGTTTTAAATGACGTACTTCTGTGACTGCAGTACTCTCCTAGTTTAGTTCCTGAACTTTAGTGCTCATACAAATCAATGAGGCCCTCCAAGAGCAATGAAGAACAGCCTGCTCAACCAGCTCCCTTCTCCTGCTCAACCAGCTCCCTTCTCCTGCTCAACCAGCTCCCTTCTCCTGCTCAACCAGCTCCCTTCTCCTGCTCAACCAGCTCCCTTCCTGCTCAACCAGCTCCCCTTCCTGCTCAACCAGCTCCCTTCTCCTGCTCAACCAGCTCCCTTCCTGCTAAACCAGCTCCCTTCTCCTGCTCAACCAGCTCCCCTTCCTGCTCAACCAGCNTCTCCTGCTCAACCAGCTCCCCCTTCCTGCTCAACCAGCTCCCCTTCCTGCTCAACCAGCTCCCTTTTCCAGCTCAACCAGCTCCCTTCTCCAGCTCAACCAGCTCCCTTCTCCAGCTCAACCAGCTCCCTTTTCCAGCTCAACCAGCTCCCCTTCCTGCTCTTTAGGCTAAAGTTAGAAAATCACTTACTTCATGAAAGGAAGAAAAATCCTTTATTAATGACTTTTTCTAAGGTTTGTATAAAGCTAATGTAGTAAGTTAAAACCCATTTATTTCTGTTGAAAAAATAAGGTTCAAATACAGTTCAACAAGGAGCCACTTAGTTATATAAGCTGCTTACAACTCCAACAATTCACGCTTTCAAATATTAAGAATTATTGGAATTGTATTACTTCGACATGTGGCTGAGAGTATGTAGTGTTAGCGACACTTCCACACTGCCAATATACTTGGCAATAAAGTTATAAGAAGGCAAAACATTAAAGTGAGTGGGAAAGAAACCTCATAGTAGAATGTCTAATACAAGGTAACATTCAAGAGAAAGAAAGCTGTATTGAAAAAACTTAAGTAGCCCAATCACAGACAATTCAGTAAGAGAGCAATTTTGGTTGTACCCGTTTGATGCAATATAAACACTGTCTTTCAAAATATAGTTAAAACTAATTAAGACAGATACTTGTAAAAGATAAAAAAGGTAGCCTGGCAATTGCAAATAATAATTGAATTTAACTTGATCATGCTTACATGCTAGAAAAAAATTGCGTTCCTTAACTCTGGGAAACTTACTCAATAATAAATAAAATAAACCTATTCATTCCCTAGAACCTTCTACTCCAAAAGCATGATTTGTAGGGCTGGAGAAATGGCTCAGTGGTTAGAAACATGCATTGCTCTTGCAGAGGAACTGGATTTGGTTCTTAGCACCCACACAGTGGACCTACAACCATCTGTCACTCCAGTCCCAGGGAATCCAACATTTTCTGACTTCTGTGAGTATCAGGCACTCATGCGGTGCACTTCCATACACACAGGCAAAACACTCACATGTATCAAATAAATAAATCTAAAAAAGAAAAATTAATAAGTTTTAAAAGCTTAGTATCTCCCCAAATTTCTTATTTTCTGCAAGCACAACTGCCCTTCCAGGCATTCACAAGACAGGAACATTCTACATTCTAGAGTTGGTGAGTTAAGTTGATACCTAGGATGTAATGGTACTTACTAGAACACCTCTCTATTACCTTTTCTTTATTATCCAAAGAGGATGAGAGTCTAGGACTTGAAGCTGATCGGATCACCCCTGCAGTGTCTTTCTCCTTCTGGGCTTCCTTAGAGGCAGTGATTTCAGCCAGGGCACCATAACTGCCAGTCTTTCTAAGTCCTAACCTCCAGGATGCAGGAGATTCATCTTTTCTTTCTTCTTCTTTGGGAGAAATTTTTGTAGTTGATGTTGGAAACTGGTTTTTATTTCATAAAAGACAAAAACCAGTTATTAAAACCAATTATTCCTTAATTTAGAAATAATTAATTTACAGATAATGTCTAAAATTTTAAGTGATAGTTTCAGGAGAAAACACATTTACTAAGGTTAATGTCATAAGGCAAAAATCTAAACCTTAGGGAGTAAATAGATTGCCTTTCTAGAGGTTAGCTTTATAAACACACATTACACACTTCATATCACACAGAAAATGATGATGCAGATACAGAGAACAATGCGCACACTGTAAGGACTTGACCCATGCATCTTTGGAACCCACACTCATGAAGCTTGTTATGTCGTAACCCATATACTTGCACTCTTGCACATAGAAGTGCCTCACCATGGATTTTTCGCCCTTACTGGGCACCAGCACAATGCCAGTTTTGCGCAAGCCCTGCCTCCATGATGCAGGATCTACTGACTCCACGGGCATGAGAGAAGCAATGGGATCAAACTAAAGCCAATTAAAATAAGAAGGGCAAGAGATACAGATTCAAAGTATGAAGACAGAAAAGGGAGGTGAAAAGAAAAAAAAAAAAAAATCAACCACACCTTTTTCCTATATTTCAACTTTATAATAAACTAACATCCAGAAAGTGTGTGATGGCCCGACAGTTTAAAGCCACTAAAACAAGTCCTAGTTTCCTCAAGAGGTAATTGGGAAGCATCTAATAAAGAAAATTCTTACCTAGTTAATGGCACACAGAGCAATATAGCACGTGAGTGAAAAATTACTACATATGGATTTTGTTTTCAGTGATTTACACAACCTAGGTGAAAATTTAATTTTCTAAGTAAATTTAATTTAGTAGTATTTTAAAATATTTTAGCTTTAAATTTACTGTTTATTCTTCCTAATAAACATTAATCTGTAATTTTAGTTACAATATATTTTTATGCATAATTATTCTACTTCCTAGGCTTTTCACCAATATATTAGTTATGCTTAAAATATACTAGTTATTATCATTAAATAATTTACTTTATCAACTTCACCTTTTCAATTCCAGAATTTTAATGCTCAATGCACAGAGAGGAGACTATATCAACTAAATATAACAAGGTATTGTTAATTAAAAAGAAAAATCTTTTGCATGCATGGTCAAAATCTGCTCAAACTGCAGGTTAGCAGACCTTTAGTGACAGTACCATGGTGCTAGGGACCACTTTTTTTTTTTTTTTTTTTTTTTTTTTTTTTGGTTTTTCGAGACAGGGTGTCTCTGTAGCCCTGGCTGTCCTGGAACTCACTCTGTAGACCAGGCTGGCCTCGAACTCAGAAATCTGCCTGCATCTGCCTCCTGAGTGCTGGGATTAAAGGCATGAGCCACCACACCTGGCTCCTGTGTTTTTAAGGCTCAAGGCTGTATCTTTTTTTTTTTTTTTTTTAGATTTATTTTATTTTATTATATGTAAGTACACTGTAGCTGTCCTCAGACACTCCAAAAGAGGGAGCCAGATCTCGTTACAGATGTTTGTGAGCCACCATGTGGTTGCTGGGATTTGAACTTATCACCTTCGGAAGAGCAGTCGGGTGCTCTTACCCGCTGAGCCATCTCACCAGCCCCCAAGGCTGTATCTTTTATCTCTATCTGTGGGCAGTATTTCCTCAGGCTCTCATCCCCATCACACATACTCACACAGAAACCGCCAGAGTAGCTTTACATAGAAAATGAACTCTCGAAGCACTGTTTGCACATTTCCTGGGATTTCTTACAAGGAAATAATTTATAAATTATTACCTAGAAATGAAGGCATTCCATCAGTTAGCCCCATTTTCTGGTTTATTCTGTATATATGTGCCATTACACTAAATTCCTTTCCCTAGTGGACACCATGCCTGCATATTCACTGTTTTTCTTGTCAAGTTATGCAAACTTGATAGCAAGGCGCTGGCTACTCATCCCTTAATCTATCTCAAATGCTCTGTTACATGACTTAAAACCGAACGTTATTTCCTCACCTTCACATCGCTTTCTACACCAGGACACTTATATTGGCAGATGATATATACCCACAGCCTAAATCAGTCTTCATATAATCACTGTTCTGCTCAGCAAACTGAGTAGTCAGTGAACCAGAATAAACAATTCTGAGAAAATTCTCAAGTTTTACTAGCTAGGAGACAAATATAATCCACACTTACTTGAAACTGTGAGTTGCTGGAATCCCAACAGTCCCAATTTATTATTGACTAACAATTTAAGGTCTAAAATCAAGTTGAATTGGTGTGTGTGTGTGTGTGTGTGTGTGTGTGTGTGTGTGAGAGAGAGAGAGAGAGAGAGAGAGAGAGAGAGAAATACTGCGCATCATGCACACTGGGAAGAGCTCTGTTGCTAGGCTACAGTGTGTGTGTGTGTGTGTGTGTGTGTGAGAAATACTGCGCATCATGCACACTGGGAAGAGCTCTGTTGCTAGGCTACAGTCCTAGACCAAGCTGATGGTTTCCATCCTAAGATACCCAAAGATTATCAGCTGGGCATTACTCACAGGCCTTTTCTCTTTTAGTTTGGGTTTATAACTTAAGGCAAAAAAACTGAACACATCTATCTTTGTGTTGTGTGCTTCCTGGGATCTAGTCCTTAGAGTGAATGCACCCAAATCCATGGTCTGGGCTCTGACAGACAAGGTTGGACAGCCTAAGGTAACTGTGTTAGTATTAAAAACTGAGTACTGATTTAAAACCTAAATTAGAACTCTGCTGAAAATCTTTAAGATGTACTTGTAAACTCACTCATAAGTAAATTTGAATTTGCTAAATCTCTCTTCATGTTTATAGAAAAAAACTTGAAAAAACACTAAATGCTAAATTAAAATAGAGTGTTATGAAGTCTAAATATTGATTTACATATATGTAAGCATATCATACTGTAAGACTCTTCTATCAGCAAAAATAATTCAGGTTTTGAGTACCTAATGTCTTTAGTTTTGACATAATTGGTTATAAAATCTTAAGAATTTAAATTCAAAGAATGATCTTCAAAGAAATCACATGATGGTTGAAATCTGAGAACAGAGGTTTTCTAAATATACAAATTATAGAAGTAGATGTGTATGTTTAATTCAGTTTAATTACAGAACCAAGACTAAGATTTGGATTAAGCTTTTTTCTTTACAGGAGTAATATTGTTATTCCATGAAGGTAATACAGATACAAATTACTTTCAGCTAGTGACTAAGTATCAGCTGAGAAGTGATCTAAGTCTAAGGCTATGCTTGAGAAGAAGATAACAGAACACAAGAAGTCTACTGCCAAATTTTTTCATCTTTATGAAAGGGATTGCTGAGTCAAATTACCAAAGAAAGAGCTGGTTTCTTGCCCAGACATTAGCAGGGGCTTATGAGAACTTGAAATAAACCTAGGATCTTAACAGACAATAAATCAAGAGCTAAATGAAAGGGACACAAATTTAGTATTCTCGGAATGAAAGAGTACATGACAGTTTTAGAAGTAAAATAGAATATAAATATAGTTCAGGTAAACTTTCCTAGTACTGGTTATAACGTGACAAAAGTCTTCAAAACACTGCAACAGTGTGAGAGCCTTTCACATCAACACATGTAATTACAGTCATAAGAACAGGAGTTCTAGAAGAGTAAAGGAGATAACTCATGTCAGTAGCTTTCTGATGTTCAAACTATGTACCAGTGACATCCATATATTTCTAGTATTGAAAATTTGTATTTTTGATCCTTAGGTTTTTCTTTCTTTTTTTTTTTTAATTCTTTAATCTTTTTTTTAATAGTCCAGACTTTGTTCCTCCAACTGTCCCACATCTTACCCCACCCCACTCCTAGTCTTTTCTTAGGTTGAGCTTTATTTATTTTTTTGCTAGTATAGGGGATTGAATCCAGGGTTTCATGACTCCTGGACAAATACTCTATTACTGAGTTACAGCTCCATACCTCAGAGTTTTAGGAGAGAGTTATATTGTCTGTACAGGTTTTAAAAAACTCCTATATTTACAGTTAAAAAATTAAAACCACATTTTAACCAACTTGCATATGACAATACTGAGTAGAAACACAGTGGGGATTACAGCCAATTTCAAATCCCTTCAATCTAAACACTGCTAGATGTGCAACAGAGATACAACCACCAACACCACATCCGATTTCTACATGGATATGTGGTTTGAAAACACAAATAGCAATAAAAGATACTATTTGAAGCACAATTTGGAAGACCTGCACACATACATATATATTAACTAGCACAGATTAAATTACTATCATGCAGATTATACAGTTTGCATTATATCAAAGTTAACTCTCCTAAGCACCATTACTTTACCATGGAAGGAAGCAAGGGATAATGCATTTGTACCTAGGGCATACACTGACACAGTCAGGATGAGGTTTAATGGTGACCGCAATACATTTTTAAACGTTCTGGAGAAAAACAATGCATATTCAGAAAGGCACAAGTGAGCTCACTAAAGTTAAGTCAGGCCGCAGAGGAGAAACCTTTTGGAAGAGACTGAAAGGTTAAGAAAAGCAAAGCAAGAAGCTCTTCATCCCTGCGCTTGAGAAGGAGCAGCAGAGCACTGGGAAACCTAGCTTTGGGGTAGAATGGAGGGACATGGAGGAGGAACGAAAGGCAGCGTTTGGGATTCCCTTCAAGCCTGTACTGCTGTCTCTCAACCAAACTGTACAAGAGTAACTCTATCTATCTTTGTTCTGTTTGGTGGGAAAGACAATAATTTGCCCAAGGTGAGAACAACTAACCCAGGGAGAGGGCTGGCGTTCTAACACAATTGTACTGGTCTGACAGAGCCATGTCAGGCACCTTGTATGAGATGGGGGGAAAAAAAATCTAGATTCTTGTTGTTTTCCCCTGACTTGTGGGCCTCCACTGACTTTCTATGCTGTACTTTCTGGGGTGAGAAATTATCAGTATACACTTCTAGTTAAAAGAGACAAAGAATATAAAACTTAAGTTTCTCAAAATAAAAGCCTAATGGAAATAAAAACTACCACAGCCACCAATTTTAAATATTATAAAGCTTCTGATTTACTGCCATACTTTAATAACTAACATTTATTAACTAATCATTATAATATCAAATTACTATCAATTGTAAAAGGCAAAAAAAAAAAGACACTATACCATGGCTCAGAGGAAATTACAAATTAAGAACAGAAAAATATGGTATGTTTTGACAACTATAAACATTGAGTACTATTTTAATCAGTGAGTACAAATGGCACTTAAGCAGAACGCATGTATGTTTAATAACAGAATGCCGGCTTACCTTTTTAACAGGTGATGTAGGGGTCCCCTGGTTGGAAGACAGAGTGGGTGTTGTAACAGCTGCGGGGGCTGCCTGAGTGCTGGAAGTACGAGCATTGCTTACAGAAGCTACGGGCTTTGTCTTATCTAGTCAAAACAAAACCAAAGTTACCAGGTGACATCCTACAGGGTTGTGGCTTCTGTGGCTCTTACTACTTTTTGTAAATAGATTTTTTATTAAAAAAATTATTTGTTTGAGTATATGTTCATATATGTAGAGGCCCAAAGTCAACACCATGCAAATTTCTCAGCAAATCTGAAGCCTACCAACTCCAGTTCCTCTAGCTAGCTAGTTTGCCCCAGGAATCTGCTTCTACCTCCTGGAGACTGGCATCCCAAGTACCCACCATGCCTGCCTGGCTTTTCTCCTGTGGGCCGGGGAGCTCTAAATCCTAGTACTCTCACTTTTATCTGCTGAGCTATTGCTCCAGCCCAAGCGGTAGGTTTTAAAAGAGTTTTTAGAAATCTGCCTATGTATGCTAAACTTTTAACAACCTTAAAAACAAAACAAAACCCAAAATCCATTTGAGAATAAAAGGTACAGATAGAACCAAACTTCTATAAACTAGAGGATGAAATTTTTAACTCACATTTCAACTTTGAATGTTTAGCAATATTAATAAAAACCCTATAATAGCTATGAATTTTCTAAGTATTGAGTAAGTAACTATTACTGAGGACCATTATTTAAAGAAACCTAAAAAATACTTTTGACAACAATTAACTTACAATCATGTCAATAAGGCTAAGTGTTCCAGAAAATATGAGTTTCTTGCTTCTAAGAAATTTAATGTTAAATATGAACAATTTCATCTTTCTAGAAATAACCTACTCAACTAATAGGATTGTCATTAAAAAGAATACCCATTGTCCCTCTATTTCCAGCACTGTTATAGGCACTGAGGGTAAATCAATCAGTGAAAGAAAGTATCAACTATCTTAACTGCACTGAGTTTCCATTCTAGGACAAATAATGAACTCACATGCAACCATCCAGCTCAGTAAGTAAGTATCATCAATTCTAGGTCTCCTGTACCACAGTACAGCTGCTACATAGTACTTACGTACTGTAAGAGTATACAGAAATGGAACATTTACTTTATACCCTCATAACTGCCTCTTTGGAAGGAAGGAAAGGAAAGCTAAGATGCATGTTAAAGAAAACTGTATACAATATCTTCATATTTTACTAAAAGAAAAATTTGAAGTATGATTGAGCTTCAAGAGCTATTACATCTTAAGTCTTAGAATATGAGTGTTTATTGTTTTATATACTCTGCTGTATCTTCAACTGTCTTAAAACAAATTACTCCATAGCCTCTCAGGAAAGGCTTGTCTCAGCAGCCCTCTCCTCCTCTCCTTGACCATCTTAGGGAGAATGTGGGAAGTTTCCAGAGCCAGCCTTCTAGGCTAGTAAATCACAGGAATCAGGAGATGTCTTGAGCTGCTGGGAAAGCTGGAAACTCTATCTGTACCATCCTATAGGAGTTCTGGAACATTCTGAGAAGCCTCTGCACCTTCTTCAAGTCTAAACACACCATGGCAAGAAGCAGAGGAGCCCCAGTCTCCTGACAAGTCCACAGCAACAAATTTATAGGTTACCAATGGAGACGCAACAGGTATTATGTAGCGAACCTACACCAAAGCTTAAACCTGAAGCCTATTCTTACCTCACTCCCAACCACAAGCTCGGTACAATTACAATCCATGCACCCTTCCCATCTCACCCGTCTCCGCCTCTGACTCTGAATCGTCCTCCTCATCCTCCTCGCTGGAACAGCTCGACTCGTCCTTCTTGCCTTCTTCCTCCTCATCAGCCTTCTCTTGCTCCAGAGACTCAATGCGAGATGCATTTTTCTCTGGCTCAATAATCAATGTTTCCTTGCTGCGATTTCAAACATGAAAGGTTCAAAAGCATTAACCCGTTCATAATAGTGAGGAAACCCGCTTATAATTTACTCACCCTTTTTCTTCTTTATAAACTCTTTTTTTAAATAGCTATTTTCTTTATTTACATTTCAAATGTTACCCCCTTTCCTAGTTTCCTCTCAGAAAACCCCCCATCCCCTCCCCACTTCCCCTGCCCCCAGCCCACCCACTCCCATCCCCAGTCCTGGCCTTCCCTACTTTACTCACTTTTTAAAAGCCTTCTGTGGTTGATTGTTTTCCACATTTGCTGTGGATTCGATCAGTGGAGATTTCTTATCCCGCTTTTCACTATGGAGCTTAATCCACAATTATGTAAAGAAAAAGGAAGAGTAACATGAAGTAGCAAAGTACAAAGTATAAGGAGAACAGAGTTTTAAAAGTGGCATTATAAAAAGATCTAAATTTTAGCTGCAAAGGAAAAGCTTGTAATACAGTTGGCAATTTGTAAACAATACCACAATCCAGTAATTCTAACCAACACTAAAAAGAAAAGCTTAAGTTGTCCAACTTCAGTTCACAAAGAAGTCAGGGCCCACTCTCTACTTAAGGTGGGTGTTGACAGGAACTTATGTAGAATCTGTTTCCTAGTTATAAAATTCCTTATTTGTTTGGGCCTGCTATTATAAATTCAGTTTACTGTAACACCACTAAGCATGTTGTCTTAGGAAATTAGAAAAACATTCTATAAATACTCAGTTTTTTATAAAGCAAGACACAGAAATAGGCAACCAATATTATGAGCGACCCACCACCAGCAGCCCACATTCAAGCCCACTGTCATTTCATTTGATTACTAAGGTAAGAAGTAAGAAACATCACCAGAACACCACAAATGCTTGAAATTCAAAGTTATAGAGAATTCATTAATATAAAATATAAGTATTTTTAGCAGTTAAACATACCAGAGTTTGTTTTTTTTGCAACTCTTCTAGATATCCCAAAATGTCTTCATCTGCTACATCAAAGGCTGTTTGGCCCTAGACAGGAAATGAGAAGTAGCAACAGTAAAAAGTCATATACCATAAAATGACATCAACAGTTCTTACTAATTACATGGCTATCTAGGTAAGTGTGCATACTCACACATTCCTGTTTGTGTAGGTATATATGCATGTGTATGAGTGTGCTCTGTCTTACAGACAGGGTCTCTCGTAGGCCTGGAACTCACCAAGTAAGCGAGGCTAGGCCAGTGAACCCAACAGATCCATTGCCTCTGCACCCCAACTCTGGAAATCAAAGCACAGGCTGCCACACCCAGCTTTTATATGAGTTCTGGGAGTTGAACTTGGATCATAAGACTTGCAAGGCAAGCACTTCACTGACTAAAGTATCTCTCCAGCCCTGAGAATCACGTTTGATGGAAGTTAAAAAATGATAGACTATACAGGACTCCAAGGACACATGAGAAACACATGTGAGAATACCTTCCATATACTTTAGGACCAGAATGAGTGCATTGTTTTGAGAGTATTAACAGCTGTAACTCCATTACTATAACTTAGAAGAAAAATTTCACCACCCTCAAAAGAATAAGTGGCTCCTTCTTGTACCATCTTCTCATTCCTCCTAACCCACCGTGTATCTATTTATGTGCTGATGAAACACTGTACATGAATCAAACTGAACAATGCTCTGCTAGATACTCTTTGGGATAAGGCTTCTTTTACCTCACATGCTGCGAGATTAATCTATGTAATGACTACTTTACATGTATGACTACTTTACTCCCTTTTACTGGAAAACACAATTCCATGACTGTGCTCATTTTGCTAATGGAAATCATTTGCTTTGGCTTTCCGCTGTGGTAAGAGCAGGATGCCCCTGCAGAGTGGTGACTGCCTATAGCTCCAGTTCTAAGGGAGCTGCTGCCTACACACAAGCGCACCTGCACTCAACTGCACACACAAATTACAATAATAAAGGCAAATGCAGCACCACCATGAACAAAACAATTCTGTTTGTGGGCCACTCCCACGTTCAAAGTGGAATAATGTGGTAACTCTAGGATTTGAGGCCTTTTAACTTGATTATCTTCTAAAACTTGATTAAAGATATATGGATACATGCAGGTGTACATGCATGTGTGTGTGTGTGTGTGTGTGTGCATATGCAGCAACCTCAATGCTCAGTTTTAAAATTCCTTCAAAGGAACATTTGTCAGTCTACTTTTATTCCCTGTGGTAATAAAATTCTGCCTTAAAAGCTAAGAATTAAATTGAGTTTAAAAAAATCCTGTTATAAAACAACTGATCCAAATTTTAATGTAGTATGTTAATTTCAAATTTGTATTCCTTGTACAATTCTAAAATTTTAGAAACGCTTCTAACTTAATGCAACTTGTATCTAAAATGATGTTATTACAGACTCAAGATCATGCTCTTATGGTCCAAATAACTCAATTACTCCTTAAAATTTACCAACTCTTACGAATAAAACCCCACCCTGAACTTCTGAATTGTAATTACATTTTGAAGCAGTTAAATAAGAAAGGATTCTTTTAATAACCAAGGAATTTCTCTTTAATAGTTAGAAACGGGGTTCCCTTACTAACCTTTCTTTTCACTTTCTCCCTTCATTAATGACTCTACTTTGCAAACAGCAGCTGATAGAGAATGAAAACTCAAGTAAAATGTGGGCTATACACAGAGAAAAATTTCCAATGTAAACTGCACACCTCCACCACCCAGCCACACGTACCAATCACATAACCAAGACTGTCCTGCAATCTGTAAGACACTAAGAAGCGGAAGGAGATTCTGAACACTGTTAACTATCACAATGGGCCTCGGGCTTTACTACTGGAATGCAAGCCCAGGAAAGCAGCTTAGTCAGGTAAAGCAGATGGAAACCACCAAGGACGCAGTGATGAGATACTGAGAAGTAGGAGCTCTTGTCAAATCAAAGGAACAACAGAACGAGCTGCTTGAACATCAGTTCTATATACCCACAAATGAGCAAAGCCACAGATCTAGCAAGAACATGGCTTCATTTACTTCACCCTCTCTGCACTTTTTCCTCACCTGTTTTAAATGAATTGCTTTCGCAGACCTAATTCTTTAGTCTTTGGTGGCTACTAGTGACGTCAGCTGGTACAAAGCTGATGCTGATTTCCATTGTTCAGATGGGAAAGCCTGAGTGTCTCGCTGATAGAGAACGGGGAAGATGATTTAGGGCTGTCGTGCTGGAGCCTTTCATTTGATTTCATAGCAAGAAACAATGAGGTCAGGCAGGGTCATACGGAAACCAACCACTGCTCGTTAGTGGCAGGAACACTCAAAGCCGCACAACACAAGCTAATAACAATCACTGTGCAGCGACAGAAACTCCAATAAGGAAAGTATTATCCTTGATATTAAAGAAGAGATAATAGGTACGTACATTCTTGTAAAGAATTATTTTAATAAGCCAACAAAGCAAAATAAAAGCTTTTATATTTAAAATCAATATTATGAGCTAAAATGATAATTTAGTCTGCCATGAAGTTAAAAAGTTGAGAAAAAAAATTCTATTTACTTTTAGGACATCAACTTCCATGTAGGACTTTTTATTGATTTTATAGAATTTATACATTTCCATAAATATTATTTCCACATATCATATATTCCTTTTTTTAAAAAAAAATCAATGTGTATGGTTTGAACATGTGTAGGCATGTTGGCATGTGTGGAGGCCCTAACCTATGTTTTTTACTGTTAGTTAATTCACATAAATGCTCATAGTACTTTAAGAACATTTACTTTGTTTTCAAAGGTTTGGTTAAAAGAGTACTAATAAATGGAAACAAGCTCAAATTTCAGAACCCTCATGGTGACTCAACTATCTATAGCTCCAGTTCCAGAAACTCCAACTACTTCTTCGGGCCTCCTTGGACTCTGTACATACATGTGTACGTATCAAACATACACATCAGCAAAACACCCATGCATACAAAATAAAGGTAATTCTTTAAAATGCGCTAACTAAAGAATGAAATAACATGGTAAATTCATATAGTAGGCTTACACAATTGGCACAAAATGAGGAGTTTTTCTAATTAAATATAAGATATGCCAATATGGGGGTTCACCTCTATAATCCTGGCAGTAGAAAGTCTATGGTAGAAGAGAGGTCAGCCTAGACACATAGTGAGTGGAAGATAGTCTTGAGCTATTAGAGAAAACATTTTCTCAAAAAGAAAAAGGTCAAAAAAATAAAAAAAAGTCTAGAATTGGTGTCACATGCCTTTATTCCCAGGATTTGGGAAGCAGAGCCAGGCAGATCTCCATGAGTTCAAGGTCAGCCTGGTCTACACATTGAGTTCCAGGACAGGCATGTAGAAACCCTATTTAAAGTGGAGGAAGGGGAGACAAACAGATACACCATGACATACTATTTTTAAGTCCAATCAGTAAAAATAAAGCAGATAGATCAGCGAGATGGCCCAGGAGTTAAAAGTACTGTTGCCCTGCAGAGGCTCTGACTTCTGTTCCCAGCATCCACACAGTGGCTCACAACCATCTCTAAATCCAGTCCAGAAGATTTGACAGCATTTTCTGACCTGTGCAGGCATCAGGTATGTGTGTACTGTAATATATATATATATGCAGGCAAAACATTTATATATATAAAATAAAATGAAAATCTAATAAAAAAATTAAGCAAAAACAAAAAACAGAAGACAGTTTAACTTACAAAGTTATATAAATACTGAATTTTTTAGTAAAAACTTTAAAACTATGATTAAATACTGTACAAAAGCATTTAGAATTCTATCTTATGTTTATTATAATGTTTTTAATGCCTTACATTTTTAAAATAAATTATTTTATATAAAAGTTTGGATATTTTATAAAAGAAATATTGGTACAAATAAAAATAAATATTGTAGAGAAACAGAAAACTAAAGAAAACCCCTCACAGGGAGGCTTTAAGGAAATCATTCAATTTCTCAGTTCACATTCCTAAATGCACACACACAATTTCTGGGGAACTGGTGGTGAGAGGGGAACATTAAATAATATTTAATGGGTGGAGAGGGTGGGACAGGATAGAACATGGGACACACTGATCTCAAAGTCATGTACAGAGAGCCATTAACAGCATACAAGTTTATGCTGATTAAAGGAACTGCTGTAATACTAATAAGAAAACTCAATGTTATGAAATAAAATGATTTTATTTTCCTGTCTCCCAGTGCAAAATTATGAGTTATACCTAAGAAGAAAATAAATATAGGTCAAAGGCAAAATTAAATTATTTTTCTCATACAGATTATGTACTACATATGTCTAAGGAGACCACCAATCCAGCCAGGGAAAGAAAGTATGATCATAATCAGAAGTTATATATTCTTTTTGGAAAATTATTTCAACTCATTAAAAAAAACCAACCAACCAACCAAACAAACAAACAAACATCACAATGTGAGTGAACAGGTGGCCTGCTAGGATACTGGAGAAAAGCTGAAATGCCTGTTAGGATGCTGGAGGAAAGCTGAAATGCAGGCCAGAGTTCAGATGGTAATAGATAGAACACATACTTTAAGCTTTCAATTGTGAGTATGTGAAACCTGTTTACCAATATGGAGTAGGAGACTAACTAGCATTCCTGGTAAAAGGATACTGTTGGAAAGGGAAAAGTGATCCAAAAAATTTGGTAACTTAATTCTATAGAAATATGATGTATAGCATAGCATGTATTTCTTCCATCATTTCCTTTATCCAAGTATGGATCATAAAGTAAATAATTTACTCATTGAATTTTCTTATAAATTCTGAACGTCAATAATCTCATTTCACTATCCACTGTCACTTAACCACTGTGTGCATGCTATAAGAGTATCTATCATCAGCCAGGTGGGGGACTGAAAGCCTGTCATTTCAGTACTTGGGAGCTGGAAGCAGGAGAATCAATACAAACCTTAGCTACATATGGAAGGTAAGGTCAGCTTTGTATGAGACCCTGCCTCAAAACCAACAAACCTACCAACCAACCAACCAACCAACCAACCAACCAACCAACCAACCAACCAACCAACCAACCAGCAAACAAGTCCAAGCCCTAAAGACTATCAGAAACACCCTGGTACACTGTTCTAGCTTCTACAGACAGCAGCAAGCATTTACAGACACATATTATTTCTTAATTTATGTATATCTAAAAATATTGTAGGTATGCAAGAACGCAAATGCTTTGCACAAGTATGATAGTACGATTACTCAAAGAATCCTAACTCTGTTTTCTGCAGAACAGAACCATAAACAACTCATATGGAAGATAAAACTGCTTAAAAGTTAGTAAGTGAATTAATGATGGACAGTAGATAGAGATCACATGATTTATAATCTTTTACATGTTGGTGTTAAGAGTTTTGTGTCTAGTGTTTAAAGTATGTTTAAAAGGCCTACCACTTTGTTGACCGTCTCCATATCACACAGATTGTCCACTAAAATCCGACATGCTTCTTCTTTACCCCAATGAGCTGCAGCATGAAGAGGTGTCCAGCCATCATAATCTTTAATATTAACATCATAGCCTGCCTGTATTAAAAGTCTAAAGAAATTACAGTGAATTAGATAATCGTTAAAATCTAGAAATTAACAAACATCATCAGAAGCTTTCTACCATGCAATTTAACCACAATTTGCAGTTTAATTCTTTTGAGACTTCCAATTCCTCCTCCTCTTAATGAATTAACTCGGGTAAGTGGTAAGTAATCTACAGAAGAGACTCTTGAGTCATTGCCACAAAAAGGGAGGTTTTAATTAATTCCTAATGATCCTAACTTATAGTCTGATATGACACTGATTAATTTTTGTTAGTATCACTTGCAAGTAAAAATTTTCAAGGAAAAGCCCAGTTTTAAGCTTAAGCACAATGGATCAATGTATATATAAAGCTTATTTACTGCAAGAGCTATCTTAGGTGTCCAGATGATATATCATCTCAGGCCAGATGTGGCCTAGAAATACACCAGAATCCAAGAGGCTTATTTTGTAATACTCGATCACTTTGCACTGGAGGAAATGGTTTATGGAAGCTTGGTGAACCTTTATGATCCGCTACCAAAAATTTCAAAAGAAACAGATAATCTGACAGTTAGAAACAAAGCGAGACAAGTATTTCAAGGGCATCGAGTCATATATTTTGCAGCAGTAGAAAGCAGGTATTCACATCACTAACAAGCTATAAAATAGGAATAAATTTTAATACAATGCAAAGTTACATAAATTAGCATGCCCTTCTATCTGCATACTGGCACCAACCTTTGTTTCACTAAAAAATTATGTTCTCATAATGAACCTATAAATTGCACATAGCACAGCCCACACACAGGCAAACAATGCTTTACATCAGAAATCTGGAACACTTTTACCTGACTGTCCAAGATGGTGAACTTGAGAAGGTCTTCTTACCTACAGGAGGTGGTAGTGATAGCTAATAGATATAGTCACCTCTATTTGTTTACTGTTAAGAAGTGATGGTTGTGTGTGAATGCTCATATCTGTAATCACTGCACTTATGTGGCAGAGGCAGGATGACTGCTGCCAGCCTGGGTTACAGAGTCAGATTGGGTATAACAAGCCAAAACATGGGAAATAGAAATCAGCCTACTTATTAATAATATCTAGTCACAGCAGTCATTTACAAACCCAGCGTAGTAACAGAGCCATCCTAAGAACTTGCTTTAACAAAAACTATTCTCTAGCTTAACTACAGTACTATTGAATCAGTACATTCAGGCTTTGTCTAACTACATGTATTTGGTTGGTTTTGAGACTGTCTTTCTGTATCTGACAAGCCAATGATGACCCTGCCTTAGGTTCTGTAGTGGAGGGAATGCAGGGATGTACCACTATGCCAGCTACTTTTATACACAGGATATCTGTACAAAAATAATTTTTATAATAATCCTATATGCTGCTTATAATATTGCCTGGTACTTGTCTATAGACTAGTATTTAAAAGCAATGATCTAAAGCCAGGCTAACAAATGTAAACCCGGAGATTTATGTTAAAGCAGATCTCCACTATTATATGCATGATCTGAGATTTTATTAATAGAGCGGAAATAACACTAGACTATTAGATAGTAAAAACATATCCTTCTTAGGAACTATGCACTTTAACAATATTAATCTCCTGAGCAACACATACTTGGGAGGATATGTAGAGGGAAGACTTAAGCAGGAGTATACATCTTCTTCAACAAACACATTCTTTAAATGTTCTATGAGGACACTTAGGAAAAAATAAAGAAAACAAACCCAAATGAAAGAAAGAAGAAAGAAAGGACAAGAAGAGTGCCTCCACTCAAGGAGTCTCTGCGATGGAGAGAAAGTGAGAAGCGGCAGCCCTGCAGGCAGGTCTACGGAGTTACAACGCTGTAGAGGAGGAAAGGGCACCAAGATCAGACTGAAAGGAGCTGTGAAAGGGAGGCGGGGAGAAGAAGCACAAGACTTCACTTTACACATTTTACTTGTCCAAGTACCAAACACATGCAAACACAAACACATACTGATACACACAGAATATACAAGGAGGACATTTTCCCATGATGAACATCAATTATTATCTTTTTAGCATACTAACGACACTATAGATTTTGATAATTCCATGAGATGTTTCATTACAAATCTAACTTTAAAAAATGATACTTATTCTTCACTTGACTGTTGATATTTCATAATAATCATAGTACTCTTTCTAAAAATAAAAGGAAATTTCTCACTCATGTTTTAGTTGCTACAGAGTCTTCCAGGGAAATTGTATACCATGATTTATTAAGTCATTCTCCTCTTATTACAAATTATGTAGTATACACCTTTCTTCTTATGTGTGTAAGAATATCTGGAAGAAAATTACTAGAAGTAGATCTGCTGAGGTAAAGGATAACTTATTTGGTTGGTAACTCACTATAGTCATATCACTTGTTAGTGGAGTTGGGAAAATATGGAAAAGTTTTAGACTAGAAAGAAATAGGTAGGGATAAGAACACTAATTAAAGCACTTTACCACTAAGAGAGGCCTGCACTACCGAAGGTGGAATGAAATGGCCATCTGGGAAGGTTCCTTTGTTATTTCTATTGAGAGGAAGGTCCGCCCATATAGGCACAAGCATGCCATGTGCACACTAACATAAAGGAACTCTGTTGCAAAGAAATTAGTCGATTGATCACTGTACAGTGTCATAGAGTCACAGATGTTTATGGATTAAAATTTAATATCATAGTATTAGCAATTTGAATTCTAGTGTTTTTATAATAAAAAGCAAACTATTTACATATTTTTTATTCTCAAGATGGGAACTGCCAATGACTCTAATAATTATCAATTTGACAGGTAACATATAACTTGAAGCCATCTTATGAGAAAACTGTAACTAAAACATACAAACCAAGAGAACAGAAATATTCAAAATTTGAGAAAGAACTTTAGAAACCAAATCAATTCTATTCAAGATCGTCTTTGCTTTTCTCCTGAGAACAGATGTTAATATAGTCTGCTTCCAAATAGTATCTGCACATATTTTAAGAAAAGGAGTAACAAAATTAAGAAAAAGGAAATATAGAAACTGTAAAAAGTAGTACGTACTTTAAAACTTCTGTATAGCCTTTGGCGGCTGCCACGTGGAGTGCTGTGCCCCCGGACTTTGCATGCCGGACATCACTGATGTGGCCACTGTTTAACCACTGCCTCGCATCTCTTAGCATTACACGCTCCTCCTCTTTTCGAGCTGCTTCTATATCAACACCTTTGGGGGAAAAGCCATATAAACATTATTTTCATTCTCCTTACTGGAGAATATTCTTCCCAGTTCTACACAGTGAAATAAGACTACCAAAAATTAATGTTTAAAAAAAAAAACCTAACAAACCATGGTTTTAAAAAAATAGTTGCTGATTATTTGTTTAATAAAGGAATGTGAAATACAACAGATATTTCATTAGCCTTCTCAGTCCATTATTTAGCTTTTGATCCACAATATTATTCTGGTTATGCCTTGTTCTTTGAGACAGGGCCTCACTGTGTAGCCTCTACCAGTCTGTACCTAGCTTTGCAAACCACGCTGGTCTCAAACTCAAGAGTTACCTTAAATGTTGAGATTAAATTCCTGATACCACATCAGGTTTGCTTATGCCTTCTGATTGCTCTAAGCACTTATCAAGGTACAGCATCCTTTGGTCAAAATAAAAGGTTTTTGAACAATTATATATAAATGATTCTCAAACATATATATTTTATCAAATCACACGTGCACACACACAGTTGCTCTCGCGAATGCATCAGGCCCTAAACTGCTTTCTCTTTCTCTGTAGACACCTTTTCTTTTTCAGTATGGCATTTTCTTCATACAATCAGCACTGTCTATGTCACAGAGAAATTCTTTCATTTCAAAGTACTATAAATACTGTCCTTGGCTAAGGTGATAAAAGCAGGAAAAATACAAAAATGAATAGAATTTTCTCTTTACAATTTTCAAAGAGCTCTATACTTCGAGGGGAAAATTAAATCATTAAAGATAATGGTGAAACACCTAAATGATCTTATGTTTTCTTAAAGTTTTAACTAATGGTTATTTAATATATGACAGATATTACAATGTATTTATAAGCTAATGTACTCCAGAAGACTGAGCTTATAAAAAGTAGATATATTCCCTTATGTGGTACCTCTACCATCTGGCAGGATACAGGAAATAAGCTTAAACTTGGTAAGCTCAGATAAGCTTAAACAAGCTTGGTAAGAAAATAGTTTCTGAGTGAGTGAATAAATAAATGAGTAAAACATAACAAGCCTTTTATCCCCTTAGCCAATATCTTTCTCACAATCCTTATTATATACCCAACTGTAAGGTTGTGATCTTTCCATCCATCTACCCACCCTCCCTCCTTTCCAATCAGATATGAATTAAGTGCCTATTATGAGTCAGGTGCTTTATGAGTAGTGGAAGCTGCTTTTATAAGGCAGAAAATGTTCTGTCTGTGAAGAAAACTAAAACAGGGCAAAGGTGAATGAGATTAATGAGGAGGAGCTATTTTATTAGCTGGTAATGAATAGTCTCTAATAAATGACATTAAAGCAAGAAATAAATCAAGGGATGCCACACCACTGTTTGAAAGAAAGGGAAGAAAGTACTCAGGCTCTGGGGTGGCAATCTACACGGGAGGCTCTGTTCAGAAGGAAGCCAGACTTTCTATAATGAAGACGGTGAGCTGCATGACCCAGTCTATGTTAATTTACAAGTGTCACTTAAGCTGAACCGGAAAGGTATAAAATGGCTGAAGGTTACTACTGTAACCCAACCAGGAGAGAGAGGGTATTTAACTAGAGGAGGAAGAGGAGGATGAGAAGGAGGAGGAAGAGGAGGAGGAAGAAAGGCAGTGAAGGGTTCATCCTGGTTGCCTCATGGCACACAGCAACAGAATCTGCTATTAGTTTGAACACAGGTTTGAATTCAGATACAGAAGAAAAAGATGTCACACATAAACAAAATAATTAAATAGTGTAGGTTTTACTTTTAAACCTAGTGATAGGTTAGTATCATGGCCTTGGGGGAGATTTATTTTTAAAGACCTAGTTATATTTTAGTCATTTTGTAAGTTAATTTTATATGCACAAGTGTCCTTCCTAATAGAAACCCAGCTGGAAATACAGAAAACCACGAAAAGAAATAATGTAGTGGAACACTGCCTCGTGCACCTCAAACTCAGTGAGGAAAGCGGACCAACTGCCCGGAACTAACTTGCTGCTCGCTGCCTGTCTACATTTCCACAGAGTATCACAGTTTATTCAGCTCCGTGGCACTCACTGCCCCTTTACTGTACATCTAGTCTCCATTCTTAGTGAACAGATGCGGAGGTGACATCTCCTAGACTGTCGTCGACAGTTCCTATCACTAGCTCCCTTTACACTGTACTTTGATCATTAACTCATTCCTTCCTTCTGGTTCAATACCTCACTACTGCCAAACTGAAATAGCCCAAATCTGAAGATTTCTCCTTAAACTTTATCAGTGTGTGACTATCTCCTAGGAGACAAAGGTGCATGTCTTTTAGGTAGCAGACGAAGGCCTTATGTCTAGACTTGCATTTTTACTTCATCTCTAGTCTCCCTCCTCTACCTCAGTCAGTGTGAACAATCTGGCCTCCACCTAGGTTCCCAGGTGTACCGCGCTCCATCTAAGAAATTATCTCCTGCACAAGTCAGATCCTTATTTCTCTTGCCTAGGGAATGACCACTTCCCAGGATATACCTCTTTTTAGAATCTCTTCTACTTTTACTAAGTCAAAGAATTCAGATTAATTTTGGTGTTCATCTAGCTCTATGGCTATCTTTACAAATCGATCACTCCCTTGTTCCTCAGCAATTTCCTCAGAATTGAGAACCCAGAAGGCTGAGGAGGTAGAATGTCACCAGCACAAACTTGCACGATTCTCAAGGTCCGTGTGCAGCTTTACAGGGGCAAACAGCTGCTGAGGGAAGAGACTGAACAGCTGTGAGAGGGAAGTCCAGGGCCAATGGAGACGCTTGTGAAGGGTGCACACTGCCCCCAAAATTCAGCTTTCTTAATTGTCACCCTTGTTAGGACGGGCTTCTTAATGACAAAGTGCCCTTGAGTCATTGCTGCTCCTGTTAGTAAGGCCAATAAAAGCTCACTGGCTCACTTAGCTGCTCACTGATGCAGTTCTTACTTTGGTCTGACAGGGGCTTCCTTTCTGTAGTGAGTAGATATGTGTGTGTTGGATCTCCCTGTGAATAAATTTTTCACTCAATATCCCTTCTACCTCCAAATCTTGCCAAAACAATCCAAGTTTAAGGTATTCTGTGAAGGGAATCTTACGCAAAATCTTAAGACAGAAAAGAAAACCCTCCCTATGTTTTTTTTGTGTGGGTGTTGTGCCTGTATGTGTACCACCTGTGTGGTAGGTGGCAATGGACGGCAGAAGAGGGTGACGGAGCCTAAGAAGTGGAGTTACAGATAGTTGGGAGCCACCTCATGGACACTGGGAACTGAATGCAGGCCCTCCAGAAGAAGTACAGCCAGTGTTCTTAACCACTAAGCAGTCTGTCCAGATCTCGCTTCCTTTATTCTTAAAAAAATACTTTAAATGTAACTTATGTTTAGGTCATCAACATTTAAACTAAAACAAAACTATGAATAAACCATGTAACTTATGTTAGGAGACCTATTTGCACATTTCAGAGCTTTGACAAGCTGACTTTGGCTATCAGTTTGAAAGGGTAAAGACTAGAAATGAACCCAGACTGGACTGAGATTCACTAGCTGTATGCTATGCTTCGGCTTCATGACATGAGGTAACCACAGTACCTAACTCACAGGGTTATTCTGAAAACCACTCACCAGGTTTTAGACCAGGAATAAACACAAAGGAGTTGGCAAAAGCAACAGCTCTAAGACCCTGATTCTGCTTTTCTTTTATTGCCTTAGCAGTTACGAGAAACAAATCTTATCTATGTAACTGGTCCTCCCCTCATCTATCCAAGTAGAAGATAAGTTTAGTAGGATATATTAAAGTGATTAGACTAACAGCAGTCACAGCAAGCGAAAGGTAGCGAAGTTACAAAGAATGCATCAAGCCCCTTAAGCAGAATAAGATAGCCAACATTAAAACCTGATCTTTGCTGGGTGGTGGCGGTGCACATATTTAATCCCAGTACTTGGGAGGTACTCTAAATTCAAGGACAGCCTAGTCTACAGAGGAAATTCCAGGATAGCCAGGACTACACAGAGAAACAAACCAGACCCAACCAACCAACCGAAGAAAACAACCAACGAAACAACTAACCAACCAGTCAACAAAACAATCCAACCCGATCTGTAAACCTCACTGAAAAAAGAACAAAATCACACGAAATATGAAGCAGAAATTCTTTTAGCCTGTGTTTAATCATTACTAGTTTTGAAGACAATTTACTTGAGCACTATTATTTACTATTCAAATACAGTAGATTAAGATGGCACAAGGCCTACACTCTGGAGGGTGAGACAGGATCGTATAAGAATGTAAGGCAATACTGGGCTACATACGAAGTGAGATACAGGCCAGCATGAGCTATATAACAAGATCCCCTCTTATACCAATAAGAAGTCCAAGAACTGCCTAACAACTTGAGGTGGGGCTGGGGAGATGCTCAGCTGTTAAAGTGGTACTTGGTAACCCTAGGCTGGGAGGGCAGAGACAAATGAGTCCCTTCTTCTTCACAGCCAGGCAGCCCAGCTCAGGCCAACCAAAGACCCTGCCTTAAAAATGACTGACAGTACCGGCAGTGAGGGGGATGTAAAGTGAGTAAGTAAAAAGAATAAAATAACATGAAATTAAAAGAAGGAAATGATTGACAGTGCCTGAGGTGTTGCACGTGAGGATACGCATGCGCGTCCCACCCCCACATTTAATATCTTTAAGTTTTGTGCATAAGAATTCAAATACCAAGGTAATTTGAGCAAGTTATGGTGGTATACATCTGTAATGTCGCTGGTCAAGAGTCTGAGGGAGAAGAATGCTGAATTTGAGGTCAGCTTGGGATATAGGGCAAGAGACTGGAGGCAGGAAGAGATAATTCAAGAAACTTTATCTGATAGAAGTATGTTTAAGGTGGTTTATTAGACGTTACTAAAACCTAACATTACACTATAATTTTGTTTCTTTAGAATTGTTATTTTATATAAACACAGTATTACCATTGTAAGAATAAAATGAGCACCAAAAATTACTTTCTAGGACATATTCTAAATAAAGCACAGTATGTCACAATGGCAGAATGTAAACTATGCCTATATCTGTGTAAGTGTAAGCTGTGCGCGCACATGTGCATGGACATGTATGTACCCATGGAAGCAGCTGCAGTTACGTAGTTCAGAGATGCCTGATTACGGGAACAGACTCTGGTTCTTTAGACGAGGACTTTAACCTGCCAAGTCATCTCAAATTCAATGTATCTTGTCACAGTTTGGAGCAGACCTATAGTATTATCAGTTCTGCCTGCACTTTGGCCAGCAACTAAACTGCAGTTCCGCCTGCACCTTGGCCAGTAACCGAACTTCAGTTCCTCATCTATACAATGGGGTTAGCAGGAACTATAAATAAACATCACAGAGCAGGTGAGGATGAAATGAAAGCATGTACAGGACGTTCTGCAGCTAACTTCTGCACCGGCAGGGGCTTCATGGCTCTGCACGATCGCTGTTAGCTTCTCTTTTCCTTTCCTCTGCCATCTCAAGACTAGTTCCCAGAATTCCCCATACATCTTCCAGCTCTAGAGCCACCCTGACATCTCTCAGTACTATCAGGGTACCACACACCTTTACCTACATGTCCTGGAGCATACTACAAACCTAGTGGATGCCAAAGGAAACTGATAATGGTCCCACCATCAGTTTCCACTGCCGAGCCCACTAGCAGTGTCAGTAGTGTTACCAGTTAGTTGTCTGTAGTAACTGCTAACGACTATTAAACAAACACCAACACGAAAAGACTAACTTTATTTTAAAAATTATAACTATTTGGCAGAAAATAACAGTTTTCCATCTGAATTCTCCTTACGGCAAAATGGACAATTAAGTCATTTTTGCTTGGCTGCATATAGTAGCACACACATGTAATCCCAGCACTCAGAGGTCAGAGGAAGGGCTGTGAGCTGAGGCCACTTGGGCTACACAGTGAGGCCTTCTCTCAAAAAAGCAAAACCAAACCAGAAAGGTTATTTGTTATGCATCTCTTCATTCAGACTCCTCAGCTCGAGAAAACTGCATGATGGAAACACACATCTGGAGCACAGACACCTACAGCCTCTCTGTGTGCTCCAGCTTTTTGTTTTTGTTTTTTAAATTTTATGTTTTTTAATTTTTTTTTTTAATTTTATTTTTTGGTTTTTCGAAACAGGGTTTTTCAATGTAGCCCTGGCTGTCCTGGAACTCACTCTGTAGACCAGGCTGGCTTCGAACTCAGAAATCTACCTGCCTCTGCGTCCCAAGTGCTGAGATTAAAGGTGTGCACCACCACTGCCCGGCTATTTTTTATTAGATATTTTCTTTACTTATATTTCAAATGTTATCCTCTTTCCTAGTTTCCCCTTTGAAAATCCCTTATCCCCTCCCCTGCTCCCTAACCACCCACTCCCACTTCCTGGCCCTGGTATTCTCCTATACTGGGGCATAGAACCTTCACAGGACCAAGGGCTTCTCCTCCCACTGATGACCGACTAGGCCATCCTCTGCTACATATGCAGCAGAGCCACGAGTCCCTCTGTGTGTTTTCTTTGATTGGTGGTTTAGTCCCAGGACCTCTAGGGGTACTGGTTAGTTCATATTGTTGTTCCTCATATGGGGCTACAAACCCCTTCAGCTCTTTGGATACTTTCTCTAGCTCCTTCACTGGGGATCCAACTTATAATAAGGACACATGCTCCATTATGTTCAGAGCTGCCTTATTTATAATAGCCAGAAGCTGGAAAGAACCCAGATGTCCCTCAACAGAGGAATGGATACAGAAAATGTGGTACATTTACACAATGGAGTACTATGCAGCTATTAAAAACAATGAATTTATAAAATTCTTAGACAAATGGATGGATCTGGAGGATATCATCCTAAGTGAGGTAACCCAATCACAAAAGAACACATGATATGCACTCACTGATAAGAGAATATTAGCCCAGAAGCTCAGAATACCCAAGATACAATTTGTAAAACACGTGAAACTCAAGAAGGAAGACCAAAGTGTGGATACTTTGATCCTTCTTAGAAGGGGAACAAAATACCCATGGAAGGAGTTACAGAGACAAAGTTCGGAGCAGAAACAGAAGGAAAAACCATCCAGAGACTGCCCCACCTGAGGATCCATTCCATAAATAACCACTAAGCCCAGACACTATGGCAGATGCCAACAAGAGCCTGCTGACAGGAGCCTGATATAGCTGTCTCCTGAGGGGCTTTGCCAGTGCCTGGCAAATACAGAAATGGATGCTCACAGTCATCCATTGGACGGAGCACAGGGTCCAGTTTTATAACTAGTTTTCTAATGCATGTTATTTCTTTTGGACTCTGATTCTACTCCAGGTCTTTAAATTATTTCCTTAGACATGAAATAAGCCTACATGCTCTTCAACAGATAAACAGAAAATGAAAATGTGAGGTGTGTGTGTGCATATATATATATATATATATATATATATGTGTGTGTGTGTGTGTGTGTGTGTGTGTGTGTGTGTGTGTGTGTGTGTATGGATTTTATTTAGCTCTACCGAGGAGTAAAATTAAGAAAATTACAGGAAAATAGGTAGATCTGGAAATTATATTAAGCTTTGAGGTATCTTAGATTCAGAAGGGCAAATACTACATAGTGTTTCTTCTATGTGGATTGTAGCCTAAGTTTTACATGTGTACAAGCGTGGTATGTACAGGTATGGGCCATAACATCCTACGAGGGAGAAAGGCATTTACGGAAGGAGTATGGGGAAGGTAATGGAATAAAGGACGAAAAGGTGGGAAGTACAGGAGATGTAAGTGTGTGGGGACTCAAGACAACATGTGTGGGAGCACCTATAGAAGGAACCCACTGCTTTGTACTGTACTTCAGATATAGTCCTCAGTTTTAATGGTTATCCCTTATTTTCAATAAACCAGGAGTCACACAATTTCTCTTATTCTGAGGACCAAGAAGATTCCATTTCCAGAGAGTTACCTAGTTTCTATTCCTTTATAACCTTTATCTTCTACTTCCTGATGAAGCATACGTTGGCATAAGGCAATTCTTTAAAATAACATCCCATATCTTTTCTCAATTATTTAACTTTAGTATAACAGTTTTGATAAAACCTGTATGATCATTGCCTAAATGTGGAAACCATACAAAGTAATTTTATAAATACACATTTTACATTTAAAAAATGTAAATGTTTTATTATGGCAAACACACATAGCAAAAGTTCCCTCTTGAACATGTGTCTGTCTTTTGTTTTGCAGTGGTGAGAACAGAGCCTGGAATGGTTGATATACTAAGCGAACACTATCCCTGACTGCACTTCCATTCTCTTTTTGGACTAAAATTATTAGTTTTAAATTCAAGCACAGCTGACACAAGGCAGACATTTTGTGTAAAACTGAGATAGTTTTAACAGATACACATGCTTATGGAGGCATAACTGCAGTCAAGCTAAAGGGCAATGCTGCTACAGACATGGGGACACACATTTATCTTCAGGAACTTTCTTTTGAGTTTGGACCTATTTTCAGAAGCAGAATTACAGTATTATATATGTGTTTTAAACCTTCCATCATGAGACACGTCATTTTGTATAGAGTTCAGTATTCTTAGAAAATCCAGTGGTCCAACTGTTACTAGAATCAATTCTATAAATAATCCTCATCACACGTGAAGCAGCTCTGTACCCATGAGCAACCATTCCCTACAACAGAGATACCTCTAACTGTGTATCTCCATCTTGTAACTCTCTTCAAACCCACATAGTCAACTACCTGAATGTCAAACAGGCAAAATAAAATTAGCATGCTAGTCTGCGGCAGCTTTGAACGCATCCAGCTCCTCCCCACCCTGTGCTCCTTGCTTCCTCTCTTGCCAGATCACTGCTCATTCTCTACCCTCTATCATATCTCAGGGCAAACCTCCCATCTTAGTAAGTGTTTATGGCCATCTTGTTCAAATGTACAAGACGACACATCTATCTGGTATGTATTCTGACCTTGTACCTGCTACTTCACTCTAAAGCTATTCTATATATTACTATGGCCCATGTTTTATGATATACACTCATTTTAAAAACATTATAGTAAAGATGGAGAGAGGAATTACTTTTTTTTTCAAGTAGAATCTTATACATATAGTTGTTAAAACTGTAAAATTTATTTAATTATGACTGTCCTTTAATGGCAACAAATACCTTTCCCAGAAATGTCATGGATGATATTCTGAAATAGTTCTGCACACATTCCCTTTATATTGCTTTTTCTATTACCTTGCCGATTAACCTCATTTTGAAGTAGCTCTTCCATTGCCTCCTCCTCTGCAATATCTAAAGGTGTGTCTCCTTCACTGTTGACAGCTCCTACATGTGCTCCTTGACCAATCAAAAACCTGTAAAATGAAAAGGATGGTTAAAAGAGTATCTCTGAAGTGAAACATGCATCCAATGAATAAAGTTCTTATGTCATAACAGCAACGGGGACAAAAATAAATATACACATTATTTAAATGTATACAATTATCACAGAAATGTAAAATTTCCATTTCTTACATTTCGTACGTACTTGCTTTACTAATAAAAGTGTCAAGCTTTAATATTAGAAAAGCCTTCATAGCACAGTACCATCGCATGCTCACCGTCACCTCTGCTGCGACTTCCACTTTCCCATTTGTTCTGCTTTTCTAACTGAGCTTCATGCTTCTGGCATTAGTCCTATGGGAGGTGGGTTTTATTTCGTTGGGCATTTTCCCTTGAGAGAGTCTTACTACGTGACTGACCTTGAAGCATAAATCTAGCAACAATAGTTACTGCTAGTAAACAATAATCTAGAGTAAAACTCAGTAAGCTCATAAAAAGTCAGTTGATGCAGACTGATTAAGGGAGGTGAAGAAAAGAGGATCACTGAAAGTTCAAGGCCAGCTTGGGCTAAAATGAGACACTGTATTAAATAATTAAAAAGAGCAGAGCTGGCTAGTCAGTTAAGAGCTGGTACTGCTCTCATAGAGGACTAGAGTTTGGTTCCTAGCTCCAATTTTAGGTAGCTCAAAACCATGTAACTAGGCAGCTCCAAGAGATCTAATGCTCTCTTCTGGACTTAAAGGGTACCAGTACTTAGTATCTACCCCTGTGGAAAGAAAAGATTAAAATAAAATAAATACTGATGGCTGGCGAGATGGCTCAAGGCTAAGAACACTATCTGTCTTCCAGAGCAGCCAGGCTCAATCCCCAGCACCCATATCCATAGGAACTCTAGTTCTAGGGGACCCGCTGACCTCTTCTGGCCTCAACATGTGTAATACAAAGATATAAAGCAAAGAAAATACCCATATAAATACTTTTTTTTAGTCTTAAAAAAGAAAAATATATATTTAAGGCTAATTACTATTTTGAAATTTATAGCTGTCATCAAGATAAGTTCTACAATGGCACTTAACATGTTAGAACAAACAAACAACTAGGATAAATCTTGGTTTTCTATTATTTTGGTAAATGAATTCTAATATTTATAATTGTATATTTTATGCAACGAAAACTTATTTTGAAGAAAACTCACAGGAGTCCTTAAACTTGCCAAAGGAATCTAGATGTAAAAACATTATTAATTCTTTTCCTTGTATCAAATGCATACTTCCTAGAATTCTTTATCATTATTACTCATGTCACCATCCAACTTAAAATTCTGAACAGCTCAACTAGAAAGGATGACTCCTCCAATAATTTACCCTTGCCTTCTTACACAATCTCATTCTTCTTGCAGCACACTTTTGCTTTTTTCATATATAAATAGGCCTTTTTTCTGTTTTCAACCAATTTAACTTATTGTTTCTCACTACATATAAATAAATATTCTCACTAAGTTTTTTTGATCATGTGCTAGGGCCATGAACATACTAGGTTAGTGCCCTACTTACTCAGGTGCAGCGCCAGGAGCCTTAAAAAAAACATGTGTACGTTGGGAGAGGGGAAAGCCATTTGTCTTATACCTTCCATTACCATCATGTTCCTTACCATCCTCCCTAGATATAACCACTATCAACAATATGCAAAAATCTTTCAGTACTTTTGCTATGAATCTATGTGTATATCAACATTTACACACAGCTACTTCTGTAAAACAAAATTATTGAAACTATTCTATGTGAAAGGGAACGTAAGATCGTGCCTTCATTTAATACTACCCTTTTAATACACATGCTCTTGAATGGGCACTTGATATCACCAATCTTCCCACTACTGCCAACATGGAGATACAATCCCTTGTCACTGCTTTGATTTGTATTCCTAATTATATAGGAGGTGGAAAGCTGGCATTTGTATTGACCCTTCTGTGAAACGCTCTATTTACATATTTTCCTTGTATTTTTAAGGTCGTCAATAATTTAAAAATTACACTAGTCTGATATATGTCAGCAATAACAATAAAGATACACTTTCTTTCAGAGAGATTTCATTGTAACAAGAGTTAAACTAAGTACACATAGAAATGTAAAACTAACTGTAATCTCAGAAGCTAAGGCAAGAGAATGGTAAATTCTGGCTAGTCTGGGCTACATAGCAAAACCTTGTCATAAAGAAATAAGCAATATCAACAAACCGTGAAGCTGTGTTAAGTCTTAGAATGATGTGTTATTTAAAGAATAAGTGGAATATTCCTTATCCAAAATGATTGGGATTAGAAGTGGTTTTGAATGACATACTTTGGGAGTTTGAGAACAGTTGCATTATATATAAGAAGGTATTATGACAATGGACATAAGGCTAAACACAAAATCCATCAGTGATTCACAGAACCCATAGTCAATACTTTAGCATGGCTATACTCAGAGACTTGGACCTGAATACAAAGTCAGGTGTGAACTCTGTACCTGGGTCAGAGTTGTTTTTTCCCTTTTTGTAAAGAGAATTATTTTGAATTTTAGATTTGGAAAGTTCTACCTGTAGTAAGAAATCTGACTGGCAATCAAGAAAAGATTATCTGATGATTGTGTAAGTACCATCAACAAAATGAACAAGCTACCACCAGAGGGTAAAAGAGAATAAAAGGCACCAGCGTTGTGTGGCATAAAGTATTATCTAGCAAAATGGGGTCCAAAGACATTTTCTTAGAGTAACTGAAAAGACCAATCATCCTCTTAAACCTTTTTTTTTCTTTCCCCTTTTTGGTTTTTCGAGACAGGGTTTCTCTGTGTAGCCCTGGCTGTCCTGGAACTCACTTTGTAGACCAGGCTGGCCTCGAACTCAGAAATCCACCTGCCTCTGCCTCCCGAGTTAAGGGATTAAAAGTGTGCACCACCACTGCCCGGCCTCTTAAACCTTTATCACACGTATACGCACAGCAGCCATAGAAAGAAAAGAAGCCTATGTGCATGTGGTTAACAGGAACTACCTAAGAGGGACGCGGAGGAGGGTCAGTATTGGTTGCCTTGGGCATTGATGAGGAAAGCTTTTTTGTTATACAGGCTTTCTGATATTTATCTTTTAACATGACAGCCTGTGTACCTTGATATTTTTAAAGTAAATATATCCCAAACTTTTTAAACGGAAATTCTATAAAGAGAGATTATATTTGAATTGAAGTATGTTTTTTTAGTTCCATATCTTTCAAGTATGTAACTGAAAACTAAAAAAGTATTTTCTTAAATATTGAAAATAGATGAGTCTAAAGCAGAAAATATGAAGGTAGAATGAGAAATTGTGTTTTGTTTCAAGATAGCAAGAAACTCAACTTGCTAGGCAAATTTCAATCAAACAAATAAGAATATTTATGTTTAAAATGCTTCTGTTGGAGTGTTTAGAAGTCACTCAAAGGACATAAAGACTGAATATAAAGTGTAACTGAAGTGTATGAAGAGTGAGCTTTATGAAACAAAAATTCCCATAAAAAGCAAACAATCAAAGCACACAAACCTGCTGGAAGAAAACTAAGGAGACTAATGAAAGTCAAGTTCCACAGCTGCCACAATCAGGAGGCCCAAGGCAGCTCCTAAGTGACGAGTCTAGCATAGGAGGTATATTTTCATGTATCAAGCATGCTTGATAAAACTATATAGGATTCTAGACTAGAACTATCATTTACAACTATAAATACTTACAATGAGTCTTGTGGCATTAATTTTGATTTATGGTTCAAAATTTGGCCGGGCAGAGGAAAGTGCTACTCTTTATGTTTTCAGAATTTGAGTTTGGCTCTCAACTGTAATACCTGTTTGACATTCATTAGTTTAACTATCTCTCTCTCTCTCTCTCTCTCTCTCTCTCTCTCTCTCTCTCTCTCTCTCTCTCTCTCTCTCTCTCTCTCTCTCTCCCTCTCTCCCTCCCTCCCTCCCTCCCTCCCTCCGTCCTTCATTAAAGTCTCTGGTTAGTTTCAGTGTTAGCTATAGTGATCCCAATTTCTGTATCCTAAGGCTTTTGTAGATATTATCAAAGCTGAATCCTAGCAGAGCTAAAGTGAGCCAATGTACAATATCAAGCTAAGCTGTAACACTCTTCCATACAGAGAACAAAACAGTGAATCCTTTCAGGTAAAAATAAACCTACATTTAAAATGTACTGTTTCAATTAGCAAAGAATACACTGAGTTACAAGGATGACATATGAGACTTGATGAAATCCAGTATGTATATTATAAAATCCTATTCAACTGCTACTGTACCTCTCACTGGGACCTCAAAGGATATCAACAAAATCAACTTTGTAAACCTAAATAAACGTAACCTTAATTCCCCCAATTATAAAGGCAAGAGGGAGGCACAACCCTGTTTGGCTTTATGTGCAAACTTGAAAAGACAGACTATCTTGACTCAAATACTAGCTGTCACTTCCTACATGTGACTTCTCTCTGACTTGTTTTCCTTACTTATTAAGTAAATTTTATTAATACAAGGATATTATTATTCATCAGAATCTAAATTTCATAGCTCAGAAAAATAATATAGATTAAGTTACATATTCACAAACTTGAGGCAACATTCTATGACCAATCTCAATAGTATTTCTATAAAAAGCAAATGGACAATTATGTGGAATGAGGAAAGGCTGCACCATTTGTGGACATGTTTTATTATATCCAAGGTCTACACCAAAGTTGTGATTTTTATTTTTCTTGGAATTTCAGGGGTTTGGGACTGTGAATGAGGCAACTATAGGATAGTGAAAATGCATTTTCATGTGATGATTAAAGCCTGAAGGAATTATGTTAAAGGGTTGACAACAGAGAAATGGCTGGCACATAGTCAACACTGGGCAAATGTTGGCCAATACTGTCACCATGACAACCACCTCTGAGTTTCCTTTCTACTTTACTATCGTGGGCCAATGAGTTATTCTTATCATTTCCAATCTCACTGGCCTGCCCTAGTTAATTGTTCCTCCTCCCTAATCTGCCAAAGACAGTATCCCTAACAAAATGGACTAAATATGTACCCTACCGAAGGACAAATTCATACGGCATAGAAATCTCTGCATGCTGTACCTGATACTTTCCATAATCTAGTGTCTTTAAGAAAGCATAAGTCCAAACATCAACCAGCCCTTATATCAAAGACCAGCATTTACATGGTAATCTCCCCCAACCAACAGCGGACCATAAAATACAATACATTTATAAAAACACATATCCTTCAACACCAAATAGATAATTTATAATAATTTACTCATCCTATAGTGAAGATCAAACCTTTTCTTTGGATGTTTTTAATATGGTACTTTTCTTAAAACAAAACAATAACAAAAAACAAAAACAAAACAAACAACACCCCCCAAAAAACTCAAAACCCCATACTTGTAATGCTTTAGTTATGCATTCAAAGCAGATATTTCAAATTACCAAGCAAAGCAATCAGTATCTATAATCTAGTTTTGTCTTTTTTAAATTCACATCTCCTAGTTGTTTCACCGACATCTACTTGAGATGCAGGAGGACTTGCCTTTGGGTCTTTCCCAAGTATTCAACTTAGTTATTACAGCATAATTTCATTTCATGCATGTTTCACCTATTTGGGACTGTCCCAACTAAATTACATAATACAAACAGGCTTTAACTGACTAAGAATATATAACTAACTTTTGATATGTAGGCAATCCAACCGGAGCATGGGGTTTGTCCTGGAGTGTGGTTGATATACAAGTGTCAGTTTATGGGAGAAAACTGATTTTTCCCTTTGCCAGCTGGAATCAACTGCAAATAGCTTCTTGGTTAGGGGTGGGACCCCATGTTCATTTCCCCATCAGGGCTATGACTCCATCTGGATTAAACCTGTGTAGGACTTGAATGTCTCCCATGCCCTGAGGTAGTTGGATGATATATAAAAACTTCAGTGTCATTTTTATTGACTTTTTTCCCATTAGCATTTCTTATTACTGTTTTGCCTATTTATTTTTGCTTTTGTGTGGATTTTTGTGTTTGTTGAGAGAGAGAGAGAGAGAGAGAGAGAGAGAGAGAGAGAACATAAAGATGAAATTATGCAGTTGGTTGAGTAGGAAGCTGGGAAGGTCCTAGGAGTAAGGGGAAAAAAAGCATGATTAAACTATATTGCATAATTTTTTTCTCTTTATTAGATATTTTCTTCATTTACATTTCAAATGTTATCCAGAAATTTCCCCTTACCCTCCCACATCCCCGCCCTGCTCCCCTACCCACCCCCTCCCACGTAATGGCCCTGGCGTTCCCCTGTACTGGGGCATATAAAGTCTGTATGACCAAGGGGCCTCTCCTCCCAATGATGGCCAACCAGGCCNAGCCTCCCATGAGACAGCTATATCAGGGCCCTTTCAGCATTATCTTGCTGGCATATGCTATAGTGTTTATTTTGGTGGCTGATTATGGGAAGGATCCCTGGCAGCCGCCGTCACTGGTTGGTCCATCCTTTTGATTCAGCTTCACACATGATCTCTGTAACTCCTTCAGTGTGTGCTTTGTTCTTAATTCTAGGAAGGGTATTGCATAATTTTAAAAACTAAAAAGTTTAAATATAGCATTATTATTATTATTTTTTTTTTTTTTTTGGTTTTTCGAGACAGGGTTTCTCTGTGTAGCCTTGGCTGTCCTGGAACTCATTGTAGACCAGGCTGGCCTCGAACTCAGAAATCTGCCTGCCTCTGCCTCCCAAGTGCTGGGATTAAAGGCATGCGCCACCACACCCGGCTAGCATTATTTTTTAGACAGAAGAAATAAGCAGACCAAAAAAATGACAATGCCTACCTGGTCTAAAGGCTGAACAAGGAGACCATAATAGATACAAAGAGCCTAGAGAATGGGTCAAAGTTGGAAGAGGTAAAAGTAGTTAGACAGTGGACATACTTTGGTGGTGGGGCTACAAAAATCTTGAAGATTTTCGTAGATGTTATGGATAAAAATTCTAAAGTTCTAAAGAATCAAGCCATAACTGAACCACCACAAACATCTAAAAGTTATATCCGAGTCCTTAATGATCAAGGGAGAAAGAAGCTTCCTCCATAACATAGGGTAAATTGTTCAAATTAGAAAATTCTATGGCTATTCAGATAAAAGCATATCTTAAGTATTTACAGTGGAAGCTTTAAAAAGGAATATAGTAATGAAACTAGACAACTAAAACATTAAATCACAAGATATTTTTAAATAAACATAGAAATCCCTATATTTTCAAGAACTAAAAAAAGGCAAGTGTCAAATTATCTAACTAAATGATGTTCACTAGCTAGTTATGGGGGACAGATACGACTGCGACATACATGGCCTTATACACGAACAAACAAGCATCTAATCTACTCTATATCTAAATGTGAGCAACCTCTACAACTTTTAACTGTCACTTTTTAAAGTAGAGAGTGGAGGCGTATTTGTGACATCCTGTCACTTATGCATAAAGGGAGGATTACTTATTTTCACTGATATAAGAGGATATCAAGAGAAAAATTTATAAATGGATATCCATAGTGTATAGGAAGAAATTAGGTGGTAGGGCACTCATTGATATTAGAACTCAGTACTTTATCTAAATAATAAAATTAAAACAAAAAATAATGTAAAACTAAACTTAAACAATGAACCAAATGGCCCTATCTACTTGACAGTATCACCACGAGCAAAGGGTTACTTCAGCTGGAAAAGGGGTGCATTAACACAGGCTGAGGGTGGAGACTTTGGGGCCAGCGGGGCTATGTATCAAGTACTAAGCCAGCCTAGGTGATATAATAAAATCTATCTCAAAAACAAAACAAAAAGCCATTCAATGAATTCACAATTAGAATACCACAAAGACAGAAAGACAATACCCAAAAGAAACACTGTTACCAGTGGTGGACACTCAGTCTAATGTATGTAATGTATGTGTACTGCATGACAAAGTTCATTAGAAATGATGTGTTATTTTGATCCCATAATGCCTGACAATGAAGAAAGAGCTAAAGATTAACACCTCTACTGATTATGAACTGAGAAACTTCCAATCCAGTAGTAATGTACACTCTCAGAACACATTACAAAAGAATAGGGCTTCTTCAAGAATTGTGGTATAACCAGTATTCATATTTGTTCTATCATCTCTGTATCCTATTAGGTAAAAATTTGGCATATGTTGTTCTCTTTAGCAGGCCACTACCTTCTACTAACTTGTACTGGCTAGTTTTGTGTCAACTTGACACAGCTGGAGTTATCACAGAGAAAGGAGCTTCAGTTGGGGAAGTGCCTCCATGAGATCCAGCTATAAGGCATTTTCTCAATTAGTGATCAAGGAGGAAAGGCCCCTTGTGGGTGGTACCATCTCTGGGCTGGTAGTCTTGGGTTCTATAAGAGAGCAGGCTGAGCAAGCCAGGGGAAGCAAGCCAGTAAAGAACATCCCTCCATGGCTTCTGCATCAGCTCCTGCTTCCTGACCTGCTTGAGTTCCAGTCCTGACTTCCTTGGTGATGAACAGCTGTATGGAAGTGTAAGCCGAATAAACCCTCCCCCCCCCCAAAAGAATTGTGGTATAATTTGCTAACCAATTAAGGGCAACTGACAAGAGGCTGCCATCAGCACATCAAATATGTTCAAATGTATGAGCTTCAAAAGTTGCTTAACTTGAAAAACACTTAGTCCTTGCTGAAGGGTTCTCATGGGACCACTTATTCTGTTAAAAAAAAATCAATATAGGTTCTTTCCAGCTCCTAACAATTATAAATAAGGCTGCTATGAACATAGTGGAGCATGTGACATTATAAGTTGGAGCATCTTTTGGGTATATGACAAGGAGTGGTACAGCTGGGTCCTCAGGTTCAATTAACTGAGGAACCGCCAAACTGACTTCCAGAGTGGTTGTACCAGCTTGCAATCCCACCAGCAATGGAGGAATGTTCCTCTTTCTCCACATCCTCACCAGCATCTGCTGTCACCTGAGTTCTTGGTTTTAGCCATTTTGACTGGTGTGAGATGGAATCTCAGGGCTGTTTTGATTTGCATTTCCCTGATGACTAAGGATGTTGAACATTTCTTTAGGTGTTTCTCAGCTATTTGATATTCTTCAGTTGAGAATTCTTTGCTTAGCTCTGTACCCCATTTTTAAATAGTGTTATTTGGTTCTCTGGAGTCTAACTTCTAATATCCAGTATATATGGGACAGAGGTATCTGATGTAGGACTGGTAAAGATCTCTCGCCAATCTGTTGGTTGTCCTTTTGTCCTCTTGACAATGTCCTTTGCCTTACAGAAGCTTTGCAAATTTATGAGGTTCCATTTGTCGCATAAGCCATTGGTGTTCTGTTCAGGAATTTTCCCCCTATGCCCATGTGTTAGAGGCTCTTCCCCACTTTCTCCTCTACAAGTTTTAGTGTATGTATGTGGTTTTATGTGGCAGTCCTTGATCCACTTGGACTTGAGCTTTGTACAAGGAGATAGGAATGGGTCAATTTGCATTTTTCTATATGCTGACTGCCAGTTGAACCAGCACTATTTGTTAAAAATGCTGCCTTCAACAGAGGAACGGATATAGAAACTGTGGTACATTTACACAATGGAGTACTACTCAGCTATTAAAAACGATGAATTCATGAAATTCTTAGGCAAATGGATAGAACTAGATAATATAATCCTGAGTGAATAACCCAATTGCAAAAGAACACACATGGTATACACTCACTGATAAGTGGATATTAGCTCAAAAGCTCCAAATAACCAGGATACAATTCACAAACCACATGAAGCTCAAGAAGAAGGAAGACCAAAGTGTGGGTGGTGACTCGGTCCTTCATAGAAGAACAAAATACCCACAGGAGCAAATATGGAGATAAAGTGTTGAGCAGAGACTGAAGGAAAGGTTACCTAAAGACTGTCCCACCTGGGGATTCACCCCTTCACTGTATATGGGGTCATATACAGTTACCAAACCCAGACACTATTTTGGATGCCAAGAAGTGCATGCTGAAAGGAGTCTTATATGGCTGTCTCCTGAGAGGTCCTGCCAGAGCCTTACAAATACAGAGGTGGATATTCTCAGCCAAATATTGGACTGAGCATGGGGGTCCCCAATAGAGGAGTTAGAGAAAGAAATGAAGGAGTTGAAGGGGTTTGCAACCCTACAGGAAGAACAACAATATCAACCAACCAGACTCCCCAGAGCTCCCAGGGACTAAGCAATCAACAAAGGAATACACATGGCTCTAGGTGCATATGTAGCAGAGGATGGCCTTGTCATGCATCAATTGGAGAAGTCCTTGGTCCTATGAAGGCTTGATGCCCCAGTGTAGGGGAATTGAAGGCAGGGAGGTGGGAATGGGTGGGTGGGTGGAAGAACACCCTCATACAAGCAGGGGTAAGGAGGATGTGATAGGGGGTTTCCAGGAGAGAGGGGAACCGGGAAAGGGGATAACATTTGAAATATAAGTAAAGAAAATATCCAATAAAAAAACCAATATGGGAGCACAGTAAGCCACAGAGAGGAAATAAATGGGGCATAACTAGAAAACGTCAAGATGACACAGTTCTAAAATTAAAGAGATACCCAATACTCCACCAGAAGGCTCTTAGATTTGATAAAAAAACTATCAGCAAGATAGCAGAATATAAAAATCAACATAAAAGACCAACAGCATTACTATACTTCAATAGCAAATATTTAAGAAAGCAAAATACTTCTTCATAACTGCCTCCAAAAAATAACCCCAAGCAAACAAACAAAAACTCTAACTACAATATACTAGACCTACTGAAGGCAGTGAGAGGACTCCACAAAACCAACTGTAAAACAGTCAGACAAACAAACTCTAACTATAATTCACCAAATCTACCGAAGGCAGTGAAAGGATTCTACAATAGAAATTGTAAAACAGTCAGGAAGAAAATAGACAGACATCAGAAGATGAAGTATCTGCCATGTTCATAGACTAGAAACATGTTGTGCTGCCTAGCCTTATGTTAACTTGACACAAACTAGAGTTACCTGAAAGGAGGAAGCTTCAATTGAGATAATACCTCCCTAAGATCCAGACATAAGGCATTTTCTCAAATAGTGACTGATAAAGGGAGACCCATCTATTGTGAGTGGTGCTATCTTTGGGCTGGTGGTCCTAGGTTCTGTAAGAAATCAGGCTGAGCAAGCAGGTAAACAGCATCTCTTCATGGCATCTGCACCAGCTCCTACCTACAGGTTCCTACCCTGCTTGACTTCCTGCTCCGACTCCCTTTGGTGGTGGACAGCAGTATGGAAGTGTAAGCTGAGCAAACCCTTTCCTCCACAACTTGCTTCTTGGTCATCGTGTTTTGTTGCAGCCATAGGATACCTAAGACATGTGTATTATTATAGAAAAGGACATACTATGAAAACAACCTATAGATCATACACAACTCATCAAAATTCCAGGGTTATTCTTTTTTTTGTTGTTTTTTTTTTGTTTGTTTGTTTTTTGTTTTTCGGTTTTTCGAGACAGGGTTTCTCTGTATAGCCCTGGCTCTCCTGGCATTCACTTTGTAGACCAGGCTGGCCTCGAACCCAGAAATCCACCTGCCTCTGCCTCCCGAGTGCTGGGATTAAAGGCGTGCGCCACCACGCCCGGCTCCAGGGTTATTCTTAATAATAATAATAATAATAATAATAATAATGCCCTTAATATACATATAGAAGCACAAAATGCTTGATCGTCAAAGCAATGCTGAGCAAAAAAAAAAAAAAATGCTGGAGGTATTAGCATATCCTACTGCAATTATATTAGAGTATTCCAGTACAAAACAGACAGAGGTCAGTAGAGCAGAAAAGTCAAGCCAAATGGAACTACCCGAATTTGAAAAATACTCCCAAAATATAAACAGTGAAAACAACCTCTTCAACAAACAGTGACCATGGTGAAATTGTATAGCCACACATATAAAAGAATGAAACTGGATCCCTATTTCTTACCCTGTGTAAAGATCAAATGCACACAGATCAAAGATCTGACTAAGTAAAAGAGAAAACACTTCAGAAATGGGAACAGGCTCAGATTTTCTGAATACGACTCCAATCTCTCATAAAATAATACCAACATCTGACAAATGGAATTCCATTAAAGTACAAAAGCGTGTGTTTAGCAAAGGATAATCAATGTATGTAACAGGAGAAAAAAGTTGTTAGCTTTCATTTTTGATATAATTAATATCTAGACCACAAGGATTAAAAAAGAACTATACAAGAAATCAAACAATCAGTACATGGGTTAGTGAAAGCAGAAGACAGTTCCCAGAAGATGAAGTATAAATGGCCAGGAAACATTGAAAATGTTCATTTTCACTGGCCATCAGAGAATGCAAGTCAAAATCACACTGAGAGTCTATCTCATCCCAGTGATGATGGCAGTCATTAAGCAAACGGTAACACCAAATCATGGTGAGGATGTGACGATAGAGAACCCTGATATGCTGCTGTTCAGAATGTAAACTAGCATAGCCCCTAAGTTCTCAAAATGGATCTAGCACATACCCCTGCTATACCCAAAACTGGGCATTTGCCCAAAGGATCCCGAGTCAACTGTGCTGGCTGGTTTTCTGTTAACTTGACACAAGTTAGGCTATCCACAAAGAGGAAACTTCAATTGAGAAAATGCTTTCATTAGACTGGCTAGCGCTAGCCTGAAGGCATCCTGTGGAGCATCTTCTTAATTAGGGGATGATGGGGAGGGTGCAGCCTATTGTGGGTAGCACCACCCCAGGCAGGTGGTCCTGGGTTATATAGGAAAGCAAGGAGTGAGTAGTACTCCGCCATGGCCCCTGTTCCAGTTCCTATCTCCAGGTTTCTGCCTTGAGTTTCCTCAATGATGAAGGGTGACCTGAGACTTGTAAGCTGAAAAGGTCCTTGCTTTTGGTCAACTTAGTGTTTTATCACAACAAAAGAAACCCTAAGCCCCTTGGTCATGCAGACTTTATATGCCCCAGTACAGGGGAACGCCAGGGCCATTATGTGGGAGGGGGTGGGTAGGGGAGCATTGCGGGGATGGGATGGGGGAGGGTATGGGGAACTTTCTGGATAACACTTGAAATGTAAATGAAGAAAATATCTAATAAAGAAAAAATAATTAAAAAAAAAAAGAAACCCTAAGTAATACACCAATATATCAATGTGATACCGGCACATCAATGTTTATTGTAGTACTGTTTACAATAGCCAATTTAAATAGTCCAAGTTATGGACTCCACTTAGGTGTCAATCAACAGAGGAATAGACAAAGAATGTAATTAATACATACAATGGATTGTTTTTTAGCCATAAAGAAGTGACTCCTGTAAAACATGAAGAAGGTAATTTTTATTCTTAACCCCTTTTAAATTAAGCTCTTAAGATGTGGCTGTATAAGTCATAATCCTGGAACTATGGTACTCTTTTACATGTAACAAAAGCATACCAAATGACTCAGCAGGTTTATGACTCACTCAAATCTATGCAAGAAAATTATATAGAACTGTTATTGCTTTTTCAGACTCAAAAGCTGTATTTTAAAAAGTACAAGATTTAGTATTTGAAGAAAGAGGTTGAGTTTCATTTTACCAGAGGAAACAAAAAGATAACTATCAACAGATAATACATGCCACGGATTTCTTATGTGCCATAATATACTGTGTGTAACAGGTTACCCTAGGTAAGCCTCACAACAGTCCTATTACTTCCATCTTACAGAGGAGAAAACTGAAACTAGGAGAATGAACCTGCCCAAATCACAACTCTCAGTAGTTGGTGAGGAAGCACTGTAATACATATTAGCTGACTCAAAGCCTAAGTACCTAACCTTTACATTATTTTTGAAGAAAAATTAACAGTTAGCATACCAGGCATGGTGGCGCATGCCTTTAATCCCAGCACTTTGGAAGCAGAGGCAGGCAGATCTCCCTGAGTTCAAGGCCAGCCTAGTCTATAAAAGCAAGTCCAGGACAGCCAGAGCACTGTTACCATAGAGAAACCCTGTCTCAAAACAAACAAACAAACAAACACACACAAACACCAACGTGACTGGATTGTTCTCTGAGCTGATCTGAGTAGCCGCGGTACTTAGTAGGTGTATCAGGTACAAAAAAGTAATTAAGGACATAAAACCCCCAAGGAACCATTATTGTAATTTTGGATAGCCAGTATTTGCAATAGCAGACAACTTCTCAGGTGGTACTGAGGAGATAGTTCAATGTAGTGGCTGACGTATAATTCTCCCAAAACTCAAGTAAAAAAAGGCAAGTTAGGGGATATAGAGCACTGGGGGTATAGAGATGGGTCATCCTCATCACCCTGGTGGCCAACCACATCCTCTATTCACCAACTTCCAGACCAGTGAAATGCCTCAAAACCACGGTGGAAAGCATCTGATAAACACAAGTTGTTCTCTGTCCTCCGCATACATATACACACACATATGCAAACAACCGACTCCCTAACCCCCGGCTTCCTCAGTTTATAGATTGAGCTGCAGAAAGAGAAAACAATCCTCTAATAGAAGCAGAGCAGTTAGTGGCAAACCCAGCAGAAAGTTGAAGTCATATAAATCTTCTAGGTCTGGCTATCACGCTGTATCATATCCATGGAGAAAACAGAAAAGTATAGGGAGATAACACAATGAAGGTTTACTAAAAGGTATTTACAATAGCTTTCTCTTTTTTCTTTTTTAAAGATTTATTTATTATATGAGTACACTGTAGCTGTCTTCAGACACCCCAGAAGAGGGCATCAGATCTCATTACGGATGGTTGTGAGTCACCATGTGGTTGCTGGGATTTGAACTCAGGACCTGTGGAAGAGCAGTCAGTGCTCTTAACCACTGAGCCATCTCTCCAGCCCATTAACTACTGAGCCTTAACTGAAGCTTCTTGTTCTATAGTTTCAAAGCTGCTGTCAAACGTGGTATACAAACAGTAACTTGTCTTTTCCTTTTTTACTCTTTTATATAACTTTTATGAAAGCATATTATAAAATGTTCTACTAACACAATTCGTGTTCATTTTATTATGCTTATGTTATACTAACTAGTATTTAATAATCTCTGATATAAGAAATAGATTATACAATAGCATACATAGTAATAAAAACTAATTTAATGAAAATACATTCAATGTGTCTACATTCCCCCATTAAATGTTTGAACAAAGTACTCATACATAAAAGGCAGTTGGGAATACAGTCATTCTCAATAAATATTCTATAATATATACTTCCAGAAAATGCTCTTGAGAAAATCAATTGGAGAATTATGTATAACTCTCTCTATAGTCCCTAGAGCAATACAACTCAGTTAAGAACTATTTCTTTCCTCTGATATTTCATGATTATATAGGTGTGCAGAAGACTGTGAAATACTAATCCTGCATAGTTCAACAAGACTATAGCCATACTCAAAAGAAAATATGGAGAATGTATACATTACTGATTTTAACACAAAATTCAAAAGGCCACAGCAGTGAGAAATTCAATATCTGTGTAAAAATTACTTGTTTGCTTTTCTGGGAAGAATTTTCAAGAATTAAGGTAATATGATTAGTCATTAACAAGGATTGGGTTTTGTTTTGTGACAGTGTTTCTCTGTGTAGTCTTGGCTGTTCTGGAACTCCCTCTTTAGAACAGAACTCAGAGATTCATCTGCTTCTGCCTCTTGAGGGCTGGGATTATGGCTTGTGCTACCATTGTCTGGCCATTAAACAGGAGTTTTATAGAATCTATTTTTAATATTAGCATAAAACTGAAACACAGAACTGGCTTACTCGGCAATATCGAGATATCCACAGGAAGCAGCCGCATGGAGTGGTATCCAGCCTTCATTGTCAGGTTGATTGATATTTGCTCCATTTTCTACCAGAAACTTCACCATATCAACATTGTCATCAATGCAAGCCTGAAAAGAAATTAGAAAGCATGACTAGAAAAAAATTGAATAATCTAATTGTCATCAATAGAATAAAATTCTTGTTTATGTATCTTTAAATATATTCTATATAAATTAATCTGTAGCAATCATGATTGTACAGCTATCAAACAAGACAATGATACTGTATTTTAAGAGTCCCTCCCTTAAATACATGTAGTAATACTGACTAATCTTTATGTGAACCCAACCAGGAAAACGACTATAATTCACTAAAATGGAGCAGAACAGCACAACCAAGCCATGCATGCTGGCACACACCTGTAGAGCTAGCGTTGGGAAGATAAAGGGAAGTGGGTACCAACAAGGCTGAGGCCAGCCTCACCTACACAGGGAGTTCAAGACCCGGCTCAACAACAACAACAACAAGACAGATATACTTAACAATCAACACAGTATAACTAAGCAGTTATATTAGTATCATTACTATAGCACTGATTTCAAAAAAGTGGTCTATTAGAAAATTAGGGAAGGGGAGTAGGGATCCAAGATCCTTTTAGGAAATTAACAAAAATATCTTCAAAATAATATCAATATATTACTCTTCCTTTTACTTTATTGACAAGTACACTTGGAAATGCAAAAGTGATAGTGATAAAAACAGATGTGCCATAGGCACCAGTCAAGGCAGTGGTGAATAAAACAAGTTACCTCTAGTAACAGGCATCACACTGACCAGTAAGGACTCACGGTATATTTTTGAAGCTGCCCTTAATAATAACTGTCCTCGATAAGGCAGTAAAAAATGCAAATTATTTAGAATCTCAACTCCTGAATACATGTTTATCTAATATTCTATGAAATAAAATAAGAAGTACAGATTGAAGTCCTTTTCCGGACAGGACAGGTATCTGGAGGAGATGCATTTATATCAATGATAACTTGCTACTTTTCCAATGAATATTAATTACTTTACCTAAATGATGAGCTGCAGTGAGTATATGGTGAATTTGATTTTTAGCAATCCACTTTCTTGAAAATTAACAAAATCAGTCTTTCACTTCATGAATACCAATTAACATCAATTAGACATGCAAGTACCACCCCACCCAGGCACACTCTAGGCTCCAGCCTACAAGGTTAATGGAGTATCATTAATAGCATCAGGGATTGGTTCTTGCCCATGGAATGGGTCCCAACCTGGCCAGTCACTGGTTGGCCATTCCCTCCACCTCTGTTCTATCTCTGTTCTGTACATCTTGCAGGAAGGGCACATCCTGGGACAAAGGTTTTGTGGGTGGGTTGCTGTCCCCATCCTTCCACTGGGAATCCTGCCTTGCCATACACAGTGGTCACTTCAGGCATTAATCCAATAGAATAGAAAATGGGGAATAGAGTTGAACTCACTAGTACAGGAGACAACTTCCTGAACAGAATATCTATAGCTTGAGCACTAAGATCAACAATTAATAAATGGGACCTCAGGAAACTTTAAAGCTTCTGTAAGGCGAGGACAAAAGGACAAAAGGACAGCCTACAGATTGGGAAAACTCCTCACCAACCCGACATCTGATATAGTTTGGAGATATCTATCTATCTATCTATCTATCTATCTATCTATCTATCTATCTATCTAAACTATAACTATAACTCAAGAAGTTAGACAATCCAATTAAGAAATGGCATACAGAGCTAGACAGGGAATTCTCAACAGAGGAATCTCTAAAGGTCAAGAAGCATGTAAAATGGTGAAAGTGTAAACTTGTACAACCACTTTGGAAATCAATGTGGTAGTTTCTCAGAAAATTGACAATAGTTCTACCTGAAGACCCAGCTATACCACTCCTGGGCATATTTATACCCAAAAGATGTTCTACCATCCCACAAAGACAATTGCTCAACTATGTTCATAGCAGCTTTATCCATAATAGCCAGAAACTGGAAACAACCCAGATAGATGTCCCTCAACGGAAGAATGGATACAACTATTATAGTTTTGTTTGACACTTTAAATCCTCATTTCTAACATATGAGTCTGCAAATATTAATTCAATCTCACTGACTCTTCAAAATGTCTTAAGAGTAAATAAGGAAGTCTGGAGAGGGGCTGGAGATGGCTCAGAGGTTAGGAGTTTTCCTGCTGTTCTCACTGAGAAGCCAGGTTCAGTTATCTGTACCCACATATCGAGGCTCACAATCATCTGAAACTCCAGTTCCAGGGAATCTAAAGCTCTCTTCCAGCCTCTGAAGGTGCCAGGTCCACACATGGTACACACATATACATATAGGCAGACACTTGTACAAGTAAAGATTTGAGAATAAGTCCCTTAAACACTAAGAATTTTAGCAGCATGAGATGGCCTGTACTTATAATCCTGACACTGGAGAACAGAAAGATAAGAAGATCACGAATAAAGCCAACCAGTGCTACAAAGGGAGATTAGATTCTAGACAGTTCTTCACCAGTGTCTGCTCATACTTAGGAAAAGAAACAATTTTCTGGGAATGAAAGCAGAACCACACAATGATTGAAATGGCAAAAGGAAAAAAAAAAGATCTGAAACTAATAAAACACAAAGTGTAAAATATAGGACACAGCTATCAAAATAAAGAAGTGATAGAAAACTTTATCTTGTTAGGAAGTACTTTACAGAATGCTATTTGAGAAGAACTAATGTCCCATGTTGACTTACTGAAGATATTCTAAACATAATATTCATTTTCCTAAAAAATCTTCACTTTTTCAACCTTTGTTAATTTCCAATCTGATTATCACCAATACCAAATATGAATCCACTTAACAAATGTTTATAATACAAACACAAAATTATGGTTTTACAAATAAATCAATCAAATAAGAAATGGCTCTTTATAAAAGGATACACTATACTCTTTCAGTGACAATGGCTCAATTTAACAGTGCTGAGAAACAGAAGGAAAATACAGAGCTTTAGTGCAGGCATGCCACAATCCCATCAGTATCTCAGATGACCATCAGAAGCAGGATGGAGACCCAAGGCATCTCTCTTTATCCTTTAATTCTAGGTATAGGCAGCAGCAGCAAATAACAAGAGTGGAACTAAATTAAGAAAATTTAAGTTACTTTTAAAAAGACAAAAGAAAAGAAAGAAAAAGGAGCAGGTCTCACTTTGTAGCCTGGCTGGTCTGAAATTCCTATGTGGACCAAGTAGGCCTGACTAAACTCAGGGGCCCACATACCTTAAATGCTGGAATTAAAGGCTTATGTTGAAACCTTGAACAAAAAAAAAATAAAAAACAGAACAAAACAGAACAAAACAAAACTAAAGGTTAATGAAAATTAAGACTACAGGGCAAGAAAAGCCACTCATGGGGATGAAAATTAAGACTTTCAAGGTGCAGACTGAAGGGGAATATGATAATCTTATGAATTCTTAGTCTATGAGATTAGATATTTAAACACTTATCTACCTTGCAAACTTTTAGGTTTGGCAACAAAAGAGCTAAAAATAACAGATAGGAAATTACCTAAACAGAAGTAATTATTTAAAATAATGGAATAATTTAAAATTTAAAATAATGAAATAAATGATGTAATCTTAATTAAAATTAATCAACAAACAATTAAAATAATGGGACTTGAAATAACTGAAGAATAAAAGTAATCAAAAAAACCATAAACAGAGGAGAGACTAAACTACAATCAGCATATTCAACTTATAATAAAGACATCCGTCGCATCTTATTCAGTTAGTAAAGCAAAATATTTTTAAAATAAACATAAAGAACTTGTAAATGAACACCTATCACACACTAAAATTAACCTGAACTAAAATCTAAATGTTTCAATAAACTTCTCTATAATTAAGAGTAGCCATTTGGGACAGAATCTCATTTTCCTACAGGAGACCATACAGCTGAGTTTAAAGTAAAACTAACTGGGTAACATCCTTGTATGTAACAAACAATGTGAGGCAGATACGGCAAAAGTACAGCGAGCAGGGTCCACAAGAGCCCTTGTCGCCTTCTTATAAATATTTTTTGGGGAAAAAGATTTATTTTCAAAGTTTCTCCATTTAACTAAGGCTGCTTTTAAAAAAGTTACCACACTGGAAATATCTATTCTACAATAAATGAAGCTCTGACATTTTAAAACATATGTATGTTTAACTCAATACAATATAAAAAGTAGCAGCATAAATGTATAAAGTAATTAAGGCTAAATCTGTTTATCCTTTTATTCTATTTGTAAGTTAAAATGTTTTAACATGAAGTAATGCTAAAAGCATTATCACAAACTTGTATTATATCTGCACCTCAGATTCAGGGTGTAAATTATTCAAAGTGTTGCCCTGAGCATTTAAAAACTACACATAAGAAACTGCCAAGGCATTCTCATAAAAATACTGTTGCTAGAAGAACCAAGCTAACACATGCAGCACATTAAGAGACACATGACTTGCAGACTTAAAATATTTTACTAAATTTGGTCAGTTATTGAGCCATACAAGGTAAGAAGCAGAATGAATCAAATATATTTCCAAAATCTTAATAGACATGGCGTAAATTTTTACTGACTGCACACCCAGTGTAATTACCAACAGTGAGTGGCTATGGAGACATCACCACCCTTTAATCCCAGGGCCAGGCAGTGCAACAAACTCAGGGACCTGTGATTTCTGCTCTCACGGTCTTACACGTGTGCATGGGAAATTTGAAAGCAGAGTTGCATGAAGAGGCTACAGAAAAAGCTCAAAGCTCTAAAGACAAATTTTGTATTGAACCTGTTTAACTTTGATAATCACTAAACTGTATTGCTAAAATAGATCAAAACCAACATGTTTAGCAACCACATAGTTTAATGAGGTAAAAAACAACAATTACAAAAACAACAGTATTTGAAATAAACTCTAATACTGTTAAATTACTTTTCACTATATACTAAGATATTAAATCCTGTTAAATTTTTCATTTTTTATATTTAATTCAATAAAAACATTTTCATCTTTAAATTATAAAATGATATTAAAGAGTGGAAAACTGTCAAATTTCTTTTAGTACCACTAAAAGAATGATTTCTAAGGGGATGGGGAAGTTTTAAGTGGTACATTAAGAGCACCTTAGAGATTCCAAACCTCCTTCAAACAGTCTCCTATAAGCTTAGTCATGGAAATTATGAGGAAAAAGCAAAGCAACTGGAAAATAGTAGTTGCATATGAACGTAATTATAGCAATTTAGCATTAAAATTTAATTACCAGCAATAATTAAAATGCTTATGCCTAATCATTAGTACCAGATAGTGGCATGTAAAAAGAAAATGTGAAAACAAAAACTCTGTATGAGTCTTATAAAGAACAAAGCCCTACTGATAAACAGCAATCTGGGGTATGCTAGGAACCAGTCCATATACCCGTGTGACTGACTGACACCCAGTCTGTTTTAAGAGGAACTGAAATGTCATTGTCTAAGTCACGGTTTTACTCTATTTTAAAGTGCAGTGAGCCATTTCAAAAGAGGAATTGTGAGTTAGCCAACAAGGTCTCCAAGCAGGTTCTTCCGTTAGCACTAAGCACTGTGGTCTTCCACTAAGGACTGACAGATAAGCCAGCGTGGGAATCGAGAGGCCATCGCTCCAGCTACCTATGAAAGCAAGGGGAGCCCTGCACTGTGAAATCTGAAGGTTCCTCAGCTTCCCCCTGTCCAGCCCTTTAGGAGGTGCATGGAATAAAAACCCTGCCCTTTAAAAGCCAGACAGCCAAACGATACAATGATCAGGAATGTTAGTCCAAAATAGTCGTCATAATGATGAAGTCAAAAGAAACCCCTTGTTCAGAAAAGGAAAAGTTCAGCTTACATCCCCTAGAAACCACAGGAGACAACAGTGCCTGTCAAAGACAAGACACTATATATGTGTTAGTGGAAAGAACCAGAGATGGCAAATACAGACTATTAAAAAAAACAAACAAAACTGATAAGAACGTTTTACAAAGAAACCTAAGTTTCTATGAAAAAAGTAATTTAGGCACTGCTCAAACATTCACTCAGTACTATCTGAATAAGACTACCTCAACACTGGAAGCAACAAATATCCAAAGATTAAAACATGTTCAAATCCAACTTAGTTTTCTTCCCTTTATTGATAAAGATTCAGAAAGCTAGAGTTGAAGCTAAATTTTCAGAGAATAGGTATACTCTCATTTCGAGAATTAGTAAAAAAAACCATTTCTTCAGAAACTTAAAATTCTTAGAACCATGAAATGAATCAAATTTCAGAATTATTCTCTCACTAATAAATTTTCTAATTTTGCCCTCTGTACAAGTCAAAGCATGCATTTTGTAGAGCCAAAGACTAGCACTAGAGGGCACATTCTCCTTGTTTTCCTTAATGCCTAGAGGATGGTCCACAAGTACATAATAAACACAAGAAGTGAATCACACTAAAACACTAACGTCCTTAATAACTAGGTACTAAAGACCTAGTGTGTAAATATGTACATAAAATTATGTTTGGTACTATCTGAAAATCTGAAACATGTTGTTTTATTATAGCTTCATATATTCACAAAACCTACTATGCAATTTATGAGAAATAACAGACACGTCAGTATGTGATTAGAGCTGAGTTAAAGCAAACTGATGGTACAGAACAAATCCTACCCCAGGTCTCAGCACTACTGGGCTGTGCAGAAGGCAGGAAGCAACCACTAGCAGCCATTTCTTTGATGAAACTGATTTTAGCATTCACGATTACAAACTCAGCTACAAGAATTTACCAAGTCAACTTACCAATGAGAAAACAACATTAGTTTCAGGGGAGGAAATAAAAGTGCCTACCGTTTTATTCTCAAGCAACCAAAAGATAAATAAAACAGGCTACAGAAAAATATGCAGTCTAGTAACACAAGTCCTATCAAGGCCAAGGTGGAACTGCAGAGTGGAGCGTGTTCTAGACCACGGTGAGTAAGCTTTGAAAGCCTGTCTCAGAAAGAAAACCGGGCATACGACTTGGTGGTAGAATGAACACTCGGCCTAGCATTCAGTAAGCCCTGGTTTTAATTCTTTTTTTTTTTTTTTTTTCGAGGCAGGGCTTCTCTGTATAGCCTTGGCTGACCTTGAACTCAGAAATCCGTCTGCCTCTGCCTGGAACACAGCTAAAATTATGCATGGAGATTAAATTCTAGGCATTGATTTGACAAATGAAAATAAGTCTGAATACATACCAAATGATTAATTAACAGACATCTTTAAATCACTGAACTGTTTTTCAAAAATGTCTTCTATTTACTGAGATCATAAAAGTTCTTATAGCTTTCAAAACAAATAAATCATAGATCTTTAATCATCTAATAGCTTCTCAATGTTCTTCAGTGTTCAGCAAAGCATGGGAAGCACGGTCCCCCCACAATTCAGCAGTTACCCAGTGTCCACTGTGGCCGCGCAGTGCTGCCTGCTAGGAGTCCAATGGTGCAGAACACACGCTAGACTTCTGACCTCAGGAAGAAACAAATACAAAATAAAAAGAGCTACTGTAAATTATACGGACTAAAATATTAACCTAGATTCAGGGGCACAAGGTGAGGGTGAAACAAAATCTTTCACAATGGTCCCAGCATTTCCACCTTAAGGAGTTCTTAAATCTATAAATGAAAATCTCACTGGATTATAAACTCCGATACCTGTGGTGACTGATCCAGAGGGACAGATGACAAGGCATAAACAGCATATTTAAAACATACTCAGACAAGCTTGTGTCACAGTCCAGAAAAGACTGAACATCTTCAAAATGGAAACAGGTAAGAACAGGGGCTGGAGGGATGACTCAGTGGTTACGAGCACTCACTGCTATTCCAGAGGACCCAAGTTCCAATACCAGAACCTGCATGGCAGCTCACAACTGGCTGCCATTAGAGTCCTAGGACACCTTTGGGCACTAGACACATACATGGTGTACAGACATATGTGTATCCCACAATAATCATACATATAAAACCACAACAAAAGGAATCAGAAGCATTATTTTAAAGAAAAGGAAATAAATAGACCAAGTGTAGTGTTCTATGCAAACAAAGAAAATGGAAACAAAACTAAACCAAGCCTTTAAGGAGGCTAAGTGCTTCCTAGTGGCAGAGTTGAAACCACTTTATTGAACCTTACTCCAAATAAACACCAACTTTTCTATAGCACCTGTGAATATGCTAGAAACAGTTCTAAATACTTCACAGGCACTAAGTAATTTATCCCCATAGCAACCCAATATTTAAGAACTAATATCATTATGATCATTTAATAGCTGATAACTAGCAAGACTGAGATTGTAACTCACAAGTCTGGTTCTACTACCTGTGTCTCTAACCAATAGGATATACAACTGACTAAACGGTTGTTGCAGCACAAGGCACAATAATACCCCTGAACAGTGTGGTCTATGAAAGCTTCAAATGAATATGCCCTACCTTGACAGGGCAGTTCATTCTAGAACCATTTTCTGTACATGCTCACAAATGTGCAAAACAGACATGCACAAAATTATCCATGAAAACCTGGTAAGTTTCAATACCTTTAAATAGTTAATTTACAGACTGTCATAGCTTTTGTCATCTTGATAAAGACCTAAGCAAACCTGTGAAGAGACTCTCAATTGAGAAATTACTGCCATCCAAATGCTCTGTAGGTATTGTCTTGGGTGGTAATTGATGTGGGAGGGCATTATGGACCATTCCTAGGTGTAGGACGTACCAGAAAAAAAAAAAAAAGTAGTTGAGCAAGACAATAAGCAGCATTCCTCCAAGGACTTTAGATCAGTTCACGACTCCAGGTTCCTGCCTTGGATTCCCCTTCAACCATGGACTTGCTCTGCAAGGCAAATAAACCCGTTCCTCCAAGTTGCTTTTGGTCATAGTGTTTCTTACAACTGATGGAGAATCAAACTAGAACATACCTGTCATCAATGAAGAACTAATTTATGGAGTAATTTGAAATAAATTCAGAGATATTACCAAGTGAAATTCATAAGTATAAACATGAGTAAAGTTTCTAACCAGTGTTAAAATAAAACCAAAATACTACATATATACATATATATGCATATGTATATATTATATGTAAGTTATGTCTGAAAGAATAGCAATATGACACAGTAGGATATGGCTACACCAACTGCAGACCACACATGGTGGTGGGAACTGTCACAGGAAGGAAGGCTTTATGGTAATACATACAAGAGGGCTAATAACTTCCACCCTGTTTCTGTTTTCTTCAGCAACTTCAAGGTGAAGAAAACAAGTGAGCTACAATGATTTGTCATACAGAGACCTATGATGAAAATCCTGTGTAGTGGCGCATACCCTAGATCCCACAGCTTGGGAGACGTAGGGGAGAAAATTCGGAACTTAAGAGACAGCACTGGCTACACAATGAGTCTGAGGTCAACCTGCGCTAGAGGAGACTGTCTAAAAAATTCCAAAGATGAACTGGAAAACTATATACCCTATGTTTTTGCTGATTTATTTCCCTTGAATTATTTGCTTAACATTTAGTACAATTCTACTCTAAGCCTAACTCTATCTGAGAGTCTTGAGTCTGAAGTTCAAGACCAAGGCCTGGCCAGATTCAGTAACTGGTGAGGACCTGATGTCTCCCTAATACATGACAGTTTTCTGGCTGTATCTTCATATTCTGGGAGGGCAAATAAACCCCTTTAGAACTCCTTATTGTTAAAATTTATCCTATTACAATGTTTATTTAGTATATCTTCTTACTATTATAGAAAATTAGTTTGGTAATAAAGAAATATGCATGGCTGGGAACATATGCCTGTTATCCTATCATTTGGGAGATGGAAGCAGAAAGATCAGGAACTCAAAGTCATCCTTAGTTATGTAACAAGTCTGAAACCAGCCTGGGCCTGTTAAATGAGGAAAAAAAGTTATAAAGAAAATAACACCTAAAATTTAATTATTTCTTTATTCTTTATTGTCTTTGGCAAAACAAATGCCTTAAAAAGAAAAAACAGAATGTGTGGTATACATACTTCTTAATTAAAACATACCAAAATGTTAGTAGAGAAAGATTTTGAATGCTTCCTGATAGCAATTATAGATAATATCTAATAGTAACTGTGTTGCATTTTAATATCAATCATAGAATTTGGATCAATGCTGAAAAATGGTTACAACAGATAAGAACACTTACAAATGAATTCCAAACCATCACTTTCCAGAAACTTATTTGTATTACTATATAGTAAATGACTACGGACAACTCTGAATCTCTGAATCAGATAATAATGAATTAAAATTTCATAATGTTATAAAAAATTTCAATGTGTGGGGAGAAAACCTTTGCATACAAATTTTATATACTACTGACTACACAGAAGTTATTTTATCTAACTACAAATTCAATGATTACATAAATTCAAATATAATTTGCCTAGTTGGGGAGAATTCTCTCACTAAAAGTTTTAACACATGTACAGGTTTCTTTGTTAGAAAGCAAGCATTATAAAACTTTGCTAAATAGCTAAAGTTCTTAGACAAAACAATGCTAGTGCTGGAAACACAACAGAAGGACATTCTTAGGTTCTGCTAAGGTTTGGCTATGGCTGGAGTATTTCCTCAAGAGTTCCTTTGAGAGCCTGGTCCTCAGTGGCCTTAACAAGGTGTGATGGCTGGAGGAGCTCCTCAGAGAGATGAAGGCAATTCTCTCTCCTAACTGGAGGTTCAAGAGAGAAACTAGTTCAACTACAAAGAAGGAAGGGGAAAAAAAAAAAGAAAAGAAGTGCTACCAAGAATTCCAATCTTTTCGGTCCTCAGAATGAACTAGTTAGAACGTGCCAACATCTCTGGAGGAAGACAAAGGATGTACACTCTTGGACTTCACTAGGTAATGGTTAATAGACTGGTATACCCTCTAAATTGCTCAGTTAGACCTCAGCATTTGTCTTTAACTTCTTCTACAACTTGAACAAATATCCCTGGGACTGAATGACTGTTTTCTGTAACATTATGAACACCCCTGTCCTAAAACTCTGACAACAGTGACTTACTTACTTGTATCTGCTTTCTCTACCCCCTTTCCCCTTGTGGTCCTCTACCATACTATGAACACTCAAAATCAAGGGCCCTTCCTTAGTTGTCACTATACTGATAATGACAACTAGCTGTCACTAGAGTATATTGGACCTTAATCAGACACTGAATGGGAGGAGCCTGCAGGATGCTGCTGCAGCTCTACCAATAGCTGTGTAGGCTGGCAATCTTTGATACTTGTAACTCACCATGATCATAGACATTCTATTTGTGTGTGTCATAGACTTGCTATGAGAGATGGGCTAATTTATAGTCTTTAGTTTAACTGAGAGAGAATAGCTTCCCTTTTCCTAAATGGAACTGTGAACTGATACTAAGATTTTCACAATATTAATTTGCCTTAACGGTATAACTGAGTGATACTAAGACCCACTCAGAGAACTTATTCATGCTTGCATCTTTTCATGTGTCCTCTACTCAGAATTCAGCAGCATCACTACAGAAAGACTTCCAGGCAGCAACTTCATTTATCAGCATCCTCAATACTGTACCATCAAAAAATTCTGTATTTCCTAGGTATGAGACACACAGATACAATATACCCTCATTTTTTACAACATGACAGAAGACCCTAAACTACTTTGCAGTTTTATTTTTTAAATCAAATTATATAACCAATGCCATGAACCATTTGTTAATGTTAGTGTTCTAGCATAAAAATACTTCCACAAAAGGAATTCCTTCCCCCAGAAAGACGACTTCTAATGCAGCACATAAGGTTCTGCGTTATTCGGCTGCTGTGGTAATAAAGGCAGCCAAGGAGCGAACACTGAAGACAAAGTAAACGCCAGTCTGCCTTTTTTTCTTTTTCTTTTTGGAATGGTGCCTTGCATTTTACTGAAAGTCTGAAAGCTGAGTCTTGACCATATAAGGTTCTGGGATTCCCAAGGAAGAAAGAGCAGGGGGTTAAAGTCAAACTTGAAAGCCTTAAAATACACGAACCATAGGTACCGAATTACCACAAGAGCGAATTACCGCAAGAGAGCCCGGATTTTTTATTACGGATTTTTTCACAATCCCAGCAATGTTACTGAAAACAGCAAACAAACAAAACAAGCTCACAATGAATGTATAAAGTCGAGGACAGACAGATTAGGTTCACTTTCCTCTATTTACCTAGCATTTACCTTCCATTCTAGTTTATAGCTCTTAATTTACCAAACATTTTTTTTTAAAAAGTGGAGCCTAAAGTAACAGTATAACTGTGTCCTCTACTCAGAATTCAGGAGGTCCTGTGCCTAAGCAATGTGAAAATTCTTTTCAGTTCTATAGGAGTCTTCCCCACCCCTCATTTTATATTTAAGATCATAAAGTTTCCAACCCTGGAAGAAAGTTATTAGAGAAATTACAGTCTATAAAATCTAAAGGAATATAAAAACCAAGGAATATAAAAACTGACTTCTGGAAGAAAAAAAAGAACAACTAGAATTAATAAATGTCCTTACCCTTCCTTTCTTTACAAGAACGTGACTTAAAAACCCACATGAAGCTATCTTTCCAGCCAATTTCAGAAGCCCTATGGGAGAAGAACTCACACAATGAGCGCCTTCCCACTGTTCCCTCTCCCCCTCTACAGCCCAGACTAAGCATCCTCCTGCCTCAGGCACACGTGAGCTAGGATCACAGGCATGTACACCTTTCCCGGTAACTGCATTATTTATAACTGCATTATTATTTTATTATTAATTTATAACTTACAAATCTACAGGTAACTTACCTTTCTAGGTAAAAGGCCATTTTACAAAACTTGGTTATGTATACAACTCAACAAAGTTAGCTCTAATACACATGAAAGTATCAGATGCAGCTATTCACACTAATATGAAAGCATAAACAAGATGTGCAGGTGAGCTCAAGATGTGCAGGTGAGCTCAAGATGTGCAGGTGAGCTCAAGATGTGCAGGTGAGCCGAACACTTTTCTTTAATATTGTAACAAGGCATTTTTTCCCAGAAAAGTTCTTTAACATACCAAAATCAGCTTTTGTTCCTTTTTTCCCTTTTTACTTTACCACACTGCTCTATCGTTTGTAACTTTTCAATAATTATTGGCCATCAACCATTTCCTTAGGTACTATATGACGGACATACAAAGACAAATTGTAAATGATGTTATAAACAGGAATGCAATTTAAAGCTTAAAAAAATAAAATAGCGAAGATTAAAAAAAGAACTCCTTAAACGGGGGAGAAAATAGCAGTATGTCAGGTACTAAACACTTAATATTGTCAAATGACCATGAGTTGAAAAAATAGCAAATTACTAGAAAGAAGTAAGTAAATATATAAGAGAAATTAAGAGGGAAGTTGTAATTCACTTTATAAACCACACTAAAGAACCCCAAATTTATCTCCACAACATATTTTTTTCAATTATGAATAAAATAGGGATTTCTGAAAAAAAAAACTCTTTAAAATTGGCTGAAATTTAACATAAACTTAGTACACGTGCTTTAAGCAAAATACAAATGAAAATTAACCTTGTTATCACTTTACCTGTAAAGGGGTCAGCTGGTGATATTCTTCTGAGAACCAACCCTCCTCACTACAAACAGGACATTTTAACTAAAGCCACCCTTGGCCTTCTTTGTCTATCAGAGTAAATCTATTCTTCAATATTCTCAAACAAAAGCAAATGCATACATCTTAAATGGTCATTTATTTGCCCACCTGACCAACTGTGTTCATATATTTTCCTTCCCCAAACCTCAATTAGTAAAACAAACATGTTGAATTGGAGATTAAGAGGAAAAGAGGTCTGCAGAATGCCTCTGAATGCTCATGTCTGTGAGTAGGTGGTAGGTGATGTCCTCCTCTGCATTCCACTGGCACCAGGTACACAAACACACACAGAAAATAAGAATAATAAATCCTTAAATAAGTCTACTGTCTTGTTGTCTTAGGTAAATATAAAAACTTGAATTCTGTACAGTGTATGTACATTGACTCTCATAAGAAACTCCCTGACATTTTCCCAGTCACTGTACCAATTTACAACTTCATCCACAGAGCTCTTCCAGCTCTCCATACTCAGCAATGTCTGACAGCGGTTGGTCACGTTTGCCTTTCTGCCTAGGTTATACTCTTCCTTTGGACACAGCAGGTGGGCACTGTGTGTGCTACACCTCTCATGTGTCTCTGTGCTGTTGCTCAAGTACAGACCACATTAGCCATTTCTTCCACCATTTACAGCAGAGAGTTTTGTAAATCAAGCAAACTGAAATATTTAGTAAAAATATTTTTACTCTTTCTGAGTAAGCTGGGAGTAGGGTTTCCCATAAGAAATATCTATGAACTAAGGCTCCAGATGATAAAGGTTTAGCAACTACCTAGTAATTTTATCTTATTCTTTTCTGATCCCTTTCCCCAAAAAACATTCTGATTTTTCACAATGGTGCCATGCCATACCTATCTATCTATCTATCTATCTATCCATCTATATTATAAAGGCATAAGAAACAGGATATAAAGATGTACACTAGAATGTCCAGGATTTTTGTCTGTTTTGGTTATTGATGACTCTAAGTGCTTCCCACAATTTGAGTAAACATACACAATTTCAAAAATTCACTGTCAACAGATGGCAGTGTACTTAAATCATGAATGTTCACAAATCTATCTTAGACAGAGAATTAGCTCCCTGCCCATGATTCAGAAATGGTTTTCAGAAGGAATCTGCATAACCTCGAATGATTCACCTTAGGGGCATGGCTTCTGGCTGAGTACACTCTGAATTTTAACAGAAGGGGAGTATTTCTAAGGATCAAGGCCATACCAAATAGGCTCAAGTATCACAGATATTATAGGCCGTAGTACAGGGCTGCCTGCCTACTAAAACTTTGTAGTCTCTCTACTCATCTGGCTATCTATCTGCACATCTGTACAGATGAGTAGCCAGACTAAGAAGGGATAGAGTTGTATGACTGCTACCTACAAAAAAGTCCCTGCCAGAAATATATACAAAAGAAAATTAAAACGTCTTTTGGTAAAATTACTCCCAACTGGGGACTGAGAGCTGACTCAGCAGTCAAGAGCACTCATTCTTATCCAGCAAATATGTTCAGTTCCCAGCACCAACATGGAGTCTCATAAAGATCTGTCTCCAGTTCTAGAGGATCTGAGGCGTCTTCTGGCCTCCACAAGTACCAGGCATGCACATGGTACACATACATACACATAGGAAAAACACTCTCATGTAGATATTATGTATGTATGTATGTATGTATGCATATATATTATATAAAATAAGATATTTTACATATGTAAAAAATTTAAGATCTAATTTTTAAAAGTTTAAAAAAATTACCTTGATCATTAACATCAGGCCATATCTTTTCCTTAATTTTAGAAGAATGTTTCTTAACAGTAACATAACTAAAAAGTAAAATTGAACTTTAGAGCTACCTTCAAAGTTGGGGCAGGAGGGGGATTTAGATGTCCCGAGGCTTGTCCCGAGGCTTTTAGCCAACACTAACATCCAATTAGGGGCTGGAGAGATGGCTCAGTGGAAAAGAACACTTGTTCCCTTCCAGAGGACCTGAGTCAGTCCTCATACTCATGTCAGGTGGGCTCATACCTGACTGGAACTCTAGCCACAGTGTATCCAACATCCTTGTGTGGCATCCATAGGCTTATCTGATGTGCTATGCATGTGCGCATGCACGTGTGTGTGTGTGTGTGTGTGTGTGTGTGTGTGTGCGCGCACGCACGTGTGCACACACGGAATTAAAACAAAAATTAAATCAGATATTGTTTTGTATAGAGAAGATAAATAAAGCCCATACCCGAGAGCATAAGCACACCCCCTCCTGATGATGTACTGCTACTAAGGATACACTTCACCTAATTTTATTACTATATATAAAAATATTCATTCTTTAAAATACTAGAAGACTAATATAACTTAGAGTTGTATGGCTTGATACAACGTTCACAGCATTTTTAATAAAGTGAACTCCATTATCAACCTAAAAAGAAACCAGACTACTACTGGCTACAGTAAATTTCTGAAAGAACAGAATATTTTTTCATAAAAACATGTCTAAAGGTCTGGAGAAATGCTCAGTGGTTAAGAGCACTGGCTGTTCTTCCAGAAGGCTGGGTTTGGTTCCTAGCACCCACATGGCAGCTCACAAGCATCTGTGACTCCAGTTCTTCTTCTAGCATCTGCAGGCACCAGACACTCACATGCTACACAGACATACATATGAGCAAAATGTTCATAAATATAAGAAAAAAAATTAAAACACTCTGAATAGCTTTAACAATAGTTACAATACTAACCCATGATTGGTTTTTCCAATAAAAGGCTTCCTCTAAACAATATCTCTTCACAGTAATTAAAAAATTGCCTTTATTGAAAATTCACTTCTACTTCCAGCAAGTAACAGCTAAAGCTACATAATTATTTCCTATCTTTAAAGAGCATATTACTTGTACTGCTATAAGCATCTTTAATCACTACCTTACCTAAACTAGACTTTAGTTTCACTTTATTCCAAAATAGGAAAAGAACAGTTAATAATAGAAAAAAACTTATGAATTTTTTTTTATTTTTTGCTGCAACTCAGAACTGCTTTTCTTGCTGGATTTTGTTTTTATCTCCCTGTCATCCCCAGTCATGTAAAATGTAGACGTTCTAAACTTGGAGTCAGATTATCCAAAAAAACAAACAAGCTTTTAGTAATGGAAAAACTGACAGAACATGAGAGCAGAGAAGCAGGTATATACACCCATGCATTGGAAACAAAGTCAAACAGGAGCTTTTGCTAAAGCTCACATATTTCCTAATATAAGCATTTTAAAAGAATGTCGCAGGACAGTAGAGTGCCAGCATTAAGGAAATGAGAGCAAGGGCTAATGTCATAAAAATTAACTGTGAACCAAGAAGATCCCTATTTCCTACCACCAGTGCCACCTAATGTCATAAGTAAGACGTTCTAGAGCAGCAGAGGCAAGGCTGGGCCTTCTGAGTCCTCTGGTTCCTTCAGCAGACCCTTGAACCAGCTGGCTCTTTCAGTTTCAAGAGATAACGGGCCAACTAGATTCTCAACTGTCCTATAATTAAGCCCCGAAGGTTCCTGAGGTACGAAAGTGATCTGGTTCAAATAGTTGAAAGTCACTCCAGAAAAGTGTTTAATCACTATGTCCAAGTTCATTCATCTCTGAGCTCTGCAACACAGCAGTCACAACTGTACCTCACTTTGTTAACCTCATAATGAAACAATCCTTACCCAAGCCTAAAAGAAGCTGTTACACATTGAAACACAGATGCAGCTATTCATGTCCACATTCAAGAATCTAAGAACCTGCTATAATCAAAAACTTGACAACCCGAACTAAGACCATCTTCAATGCCATATTCATTAATATAAGAAAGGAAGAATATCTTTTTAAACTATTAAATGTATTTATCATGGGTGCTGTTAAGAAGAAAATTTCATAGGATAGGAAAAGGGCCTATATGAGTTGTCTATTAAGACTGTGCTCAGAGCTCATTAGTGATCCAGTTTAGTTAAGTTCTGGGTTTAAGGAAAGAGTATCTCAAAAAATAAGATAGAAAGCAATTAAGTAAAGGCAAAACCAATGTTAGCCTGTCTCTGCACACATTTGCTTCTCAGGTCTGTCAATGATTTCAACCTGTATTTGGCAACTTGGAAATATAGTTTCACAACATACCATCATCTTTCATCTTATTGTTTAAAACCCACTTCTGTAAGGCTTTTAAGTGTTCTTGAGCTGTGTTGATTAAAATGCTAGTTAACACAGGGTCAAGAGTGAAAACCACAGAGTCTGGATTGACACAGAACTATCAAAAACTAACATACTGGCCAAGTTATCCAGGTGCTAGCTACCATCTGGTCCTGGCTGAAGTCTGTGACAGAGCTGTGGCATGTTAACAACCAAGGCAATGTGAAATTACCCAAGTCCTCCTAGTATGAGATTACCCAAGTCCTCCTAGTATGAGATTACCCAAGTCCTCCTAGTATGAGATTACCCAAGTCCTCCTAGTATGAGATTACCCAAGTCCTCCTAGTATGAGATTACCCAAGTCCTCCTAGTATGAGATTACCCAAGTCCTCCTAGTATGAGATTACCCAAGTCCTCCTAGTATGAGATTACCCAAGTCCTACTAGTATAAAATTACCCAAGTCCTACTAGCGTGAGATCATACTTAGTTGGCAATATTTCTCTCCTTTGAACTTATAAATCTTTGTCAAAAAGGAAGAGGACAGATCAGCAATTTGGCTCAGTGGATCAAGTCACTTACACCTAAGCTGAAACTCACACTTTGGGAACTCACAAAATGGAAGAAGAGAACCAACTCCCACAAGCTGTCCTCTAATATCCAAAAATACACTATGCGCGTACACACCACACCACACCACACACTATAAAACTCTCTTTGAAAAGGTCAACAAACTTGTTGAAAAGAAACTCAAATGGGCATCTAGGAACCACTATAATTTCCTCCAGAATGATCTGGAACACATGGATACTTGAGTTTTACCAGTCTTCTACAATAAATGTACATACTGTACATGCAAATGTCATACTATTGCCTTCTTCCCATTCTTGTTCTAATTTATAACTTTTTAAAATTACCTGGCAATTTTATAATACACATATTGAAGTTTGCCATTTTTACCCTTTACTGCCCTCTGTCACCCCCTCCTCTTGCTGAAACCTTCTTCTCCGGAGACCTTCACCCTATTTTTCTATCTTTTTTAGTGCGACCCATTGGGTTTAATTAGTGGTTACTTGCACGAGCATAGATGGGGCTTATCTACTAAAGCATAGGCAATCTGTCAGGAACTACACCAGAAAGAGAATAGAATGGCAACCCTTCGCCCCATCAACCACTAACTACTCAGTTAACTTGGAGAGGGGGTGGGGTCTCATAAACCTCTTCTAATTTGTAAGTTTTAACATTATTCTTCAACAGTCTGGGTGTGTGGTGTACACAGGTTGGTAGAGAATGTCTTCTTCAATAGTTAATAGCTCTCTGCATTATTTTTGAGACCCCATTTGTAGTGGCTATTCCTGGTTGTCAACTTGACTATATTTGGAATGAACTACAATCCAGAATTGTGACGCTAATCTGGAGGCTGGGAGATAGAAGTTTCTGACCTGGATCTTGGTATGGAGATCTTGAGGCATTAAGGATTAAGACAGGGAGATCTCAGAGTTCAAGGTCATCTGGGATTAAAAGTGTGGTGGCACACACCTTTAATCTGGGTTACACCTTCTGCTGTAGACCACATAAGGACATTGGAAGAAGGGAGTGCTCTCTCACTCTTTTGCCTGCTTGCCGTGTGGGACTGAGCCATGGTTGGGAATTGGACTACAGACTGTAAGTCATCAATAAATTCTGTTACTATATAGAGACTATAAATCCTAAGACTCTAGAGAACCCTGACTAATACACCCACTGTTTCTGGGAACCTGACTGACTAGTAACTCCAGGGATCCCCTTGTCTCTACCTCCCATGCTGGGGCCACAGATACACACACGCTGCCACTCCGAGCCTTTTACTGCCTCTTCTGTAGGCTCTAAGGATCGGAACTCAGGACCTGAACTCATTTTCTTTCAGCAGATTCAAAAATGTTTTCCAACAATTCACATTATGCTGAGCTTTAATATCACTTACAGTTTTTAGAGACCTGTGGCTATTTTCCTATCAATTCTTAAAATGGATATTCATCACTAAATGCTTCTTATATTCATAGTTTGAAAAGCAAAAGCATTCACTGTATAACAGCTGCTTTACAGACTTTTTCTTTTGTCTACATCTCTTCCGCTAGTATTGTCCAAAATTCTAACATCAAATGATATCTTTTAAAATCCAGTATCCTCTGAAAATTATCTGCCTTTTTAGTAATCAGCTTGTCTTTGAACTTTCTGAGTTCATCAGCCAATAGCAACAAAATATACATTAATTACATTTAAAAAAAAAAACCTTCAAAGCTCACCCATTATTAAACTGCCAATCCTTTTCTCACGAAACAGAAGGGTGAAAAATATAATACAGAAATAAGCACATACCCTTTAACACCAACCCCTTAACAAACTAGCAAACTGATAGTCACCAACTGTGTCCAAGTATCTATATTTAACCCTTAAAATATTATCAGAAGTAGCCATTTAGGCATTTTCCCCCTTGTCTGAACAGAATTCTAATACTTTGCTTGTAAAACTCTCAGAGATGACATAATTGTAAAAATGTCTATTTTTGTCAGTGTTAACAGCTAAAATAATATCCACATTTTGTCCTACACAAATACTTTGCTTCCACATGGTATAACACAACACATTATTATTATTATTACTACTATTATTATTATTAATTTTTTTACAGCCCAGTTTTTATCCCCTTCCCAGTCCACCCTCTAACTGTTCCTCATCCCATACCCCCCTCCCTGCCCCCCCCCCCCCCCCCCCCCCCCCCCCCCCCCCCCCCCCCGTCTCCAAGAAGATGTCCCCACCCCACCAGACCTCCCCACTCCCTGGGGTCTCAAGTCTTTTGTGGTTTGATGTGTCTTCTCTCACTGAGAAGAGACCAGGCAGTCCTCTGCTGTATGTGCATAACAGTCTTTTAAGTAGTCTTTATATACTAAAGTATTTTGAGAAAGGATATTTTACAAATCATCAGTTCATTTCACACATGAGACACTGACAGACACACACACAGAGGGAGGGAGGGAGGGAGGGAGGGAGGGAGGGAGGGAGGGAGAGAGAGAGAGAGAGAGAAAGAGAGAGAGAGAGAGAGAGAGAGACCTACCTCCCAAAGAAGATTAAACATCAAGATAAGTGGAAAAGAGAAAACACTGTATTAGAATTCAATACATGGCACCAACTTCCTGGTTCCCGTAGTGTGCTCACTCCTACCCCTCAGCATTCTTCCACACTCTGTATGTCACTCTTCACATCCCTCAGAACACCTGCCCCCAACACCTCCCAGAAATCATAAAATATCCCAAAACTGAAATGTACAAGAAAACTTGAGGGGAGAGGAGAGACAATTTATTTTAGGCATATGAATTCTTGTTTTGTTTTTTTTTTCTATAACTCCATACACTGTTTTATTTGGTCACCAAATTTTAGCTCACAGAACAGACTAGTTCAATTCTCTGCTCCCCATCCACATTCAGCAAGTCATTAGAGACATGGATGCTGCTCGTCTGTACGAGCACAAAAGCCACACGTCCTCTAACTCTTTTCAGCGTAAATGCTCCATCAGTCATGCCTGCACTGTGCTCTCAGCTAAGCAGTAAGAGGGCACAGACCCTTCATTTACAAAGCCAGCCACATCAGAACGCAGGCACACAAGCCTTCGCGTCTACTCTTTCAGGTTACTCTACTACTTTTCATGTTCACCAATTCCTAGTCTTAACTCTATCTTTAGCTAATCTGTTTTCTAACCCAACTGCTACTAAGCTTGCCAGCAAGTCAGTTCTTGTAGACTACTCCGCTTTGAATTGTATCCCCCTGCCTCTGACTTATTCTCTTCTCAGTATACTGTCCATGCTGCAGTAAAGGCGATTTTTTAAATGAAAAAAAAAAAAAAAAAAAAAAAAAGAAGTGTAATTGTCTCATTTATACAGATAAAAATAAAAGTCTTTCAACACTTCTGTTCAGCACCAGGTCTCTCTGCATATGCTATTCTCTGAGGTAGTCTCCTAAACATCTCTCTCATCCTCCCCAACTTGGGGTAACTTCAAGTCCCTGACTCTAGTGTGGGCTTGCCAGTGTGTGAAAATGCTTCCATAAGACTGTAGAACTACCACTTCAGGTCACTAGACATAATGGAGAGACCTAAGACTGTCTGTAAGTTTGCCTATATACTCTAGCGAACTGCAAGCTATAAGGCAACATGGACCATCTTGCTTGCTATAAAAGCTACACTGAATACTGCCAAGGTTACCATAAGGTTTGGGACGGCCCAATGTTTCAATTTCTAGTAGTAAATAAACAATTTCTGCTCTAAAAATCTAAGTTTACTCGGATATAATGCATATTTTATATTTATATATACATATATACATATATATATATGTATATATATATATCTACTGGAGACACTTAACATAATAAAATCTTACAGCATGTGGTCTCTCATGACTGGTTTCTTTCATTTAGCAGTTTTAGAAATTTATTTAGTACTTACCAGTATCCTATTCACTTTATTGCTGAAGAATAGGCTTCTGATTATAGTAACAAAATAACCCCCTTTATCCATTTACTAGCTGACAAAGATTTGTATTCTACGTTTTGGCTATTATGAGTACCACTGCTCTAAATACTGACAGGTAGGGTTTTATGTGGACATGCTTTCAATCAAAAGATATATATGTAGTGCAGAATTGCTAGGCCATATGCAGAAATGAAATCGTTTCAAGAGTGGGGCTGCTGAGATGGCTCAGTGGGAACCCATGCAAGCCTGACGACTTGAGTCTGATTCCCTCAAACCCCAGCAGGCAAGAGCTGACTGACTCCCCACTGCTATCCTTCACACCGGCTCCAGTCTTTGCACACATTCTTTCTCTCTCACACACACAAATTAAAAATTTAATAATTAAAAAAGTGGCTACATGGCTTACATTCCTGCCAACAGTGTAGCAGGGTTCCAACTTAGATTATCGAGGCAGCATGTCCTTTCTTTATCACAGCCATCCTAAAGGCTGTGAAATGGGTATCTCACTGTGGTTTTTGACTTGCATTTTCCTGAAGCCTAAGCAACTTCTACTTGATTGAACAGATAAGAGTACTGTTGGAATCTGTTTTATTGAAGAAAAAAAAAGACAAAGAAATGTATCTCTGAGCACTTACTAGTGTCTGGAACGGTGCTAGCAGGTTTTATGTCATTTAGCACAAGCTGGTGGCATTTGGGAAGACGTCTTAACTGAGGAAATGCCTCCATAGGACTGCTCAGTAGGTAAGTCTGTAGTGCATCTTCTTAATCAATGGTGAGTGTGAGAGGGCCCAAGGCATTGTGGGTGGTGTCACCTCTGGGCAGGTGGTTCTGGGTGCTGTAAGAAAGCTGACTGAGCACGTCAGAAGCAGCAGTTACTTCTCTGCTTCAGTTACTGCTTCCAGGTTCCTGCCCTGCCTGTCACTGACGATTAAAAGGAAAGGACAAGGACAAGGACAAGGACAAGGACAAGGACAGACTCTTTTGAACATAGTTGGAACTATAGCAATGAATGAAACAAGAAAAATATACGAAACAGTCTTAGAAACACTCATCCTTAGAAAAGTGGATCAGAAAGAAAATGAACAAGAACTCTGAGAACAAACCAGAGGAAACAGGTTCAAAAGTGGTTAAGATATAAATTAATAAATTATTTATCACTCAAATAGTTTTGTTTTTTTTTTTTTAAATATTTTGGGCTAAGTCCTTTTTTGGAAAAAACAACAACAACAAAATCTAACCCTGTATGTTTTCAGTTACTGAACTATTATCATTTGTTAACAAATGCCAATCAAAAGCACACTGGCCCCAGAGCTCGTGTCTCTAGCTCCACATGTAGCAGAAGATGGCCTAGTCCGCCATCATTGGGAGGAGAGGCCCCTTGGTATTGCAATCTTTATATACCCCAATACAGGGGAACGCCAGGGCCAAGAAGTGGGAGTGGGTGGGCAGGGAAACAGGGGGGATGGAGGGGAGAGGGGGGAGGGAACTTTCGGGATAGCATTTGAAATGTAAATTAAGAAAATATCTAATAAAAAAAAACCACCACCCCCCCTCCAAAAAAAAAAAAAAAACACTGGACACTGGATAAGAGATGAGTAAAGTATCAAACACAAGATGACTGAAATATTTGTTGTATGGAGTTAACTTCTAATTTAAATGGATAACAGCATTATACCAATGCAGATCATGTTAACATTTTGTTTTGTTTTTGTTTTGTTTTGTTTTTGTTTTTGTTTTTGGAGACAAGGTTTCTCTGTATAGCCCTGCATATCCTGGAACTCACTCCGTAGACCAGGCTGGCCTCCATCTCAGAAATCCGCCTGCCTCTGCCTCCCGAGTGCTGGGATTAAAGACGTGCGCCGCCACGCCCGGCTGCTATGTTAACATTTTTAATAACATGTATTTCGAATTAAATCTTTTTAAAAATGATATACCTCGCCGGGCCTGGTGGCGCACACCTTTAATCCCAGCACTCGGGAGGCAGAGGCAGGCGGATTTCTGAGTTCGAGGCCAGCCTGGTCTACAAAGTTGAGTTCCAGGACAGCCAGGGCTACACAGAGAAACCCTGTCTCAAAAAAAAAAAACAAAAACAAAAAACAAAAAACAAAACAAAAAAAAATGATATACCTCTTTTTAAGTGAATTAATTATTAGTTCCACATGTGTGCCTGAGACCTGCAGAAGTCAGAAGAGGGCACAGATAGCTGTGCACTGCCATGTAGGTCCTGAGAACTGCACCCTGATGCCCTAGAAGAGTAGCCACCTCCTCAGTCCCCTAGAATTAAATCTATGTAAAGAAGTGACTCAGGCATGTGGCTGTGGGTAAAGGCACTTGCCATGCAAATGTGAGGTTTGAGTCAGAGTCCCCAGAACCCATATAAAAGCCAGATATGTAACATGAACCCCTGAAATACCAATGCTCTAAGAGGATCTGGCAGGCAGAGACAAGAGACTCCCTGGAAAGTCACCAGCCAGGTTAGCTTGGCATGTTAGTGGAAAAGCAAGAGTTGCCACCTCAATCAGAGTGGAAGGCTAGCACTGACATCCGGAGCTGTCTTCTACACCTACATTTGGGCACACACAGCCCAATAAGGAAAAAAAATGTGGGCAAGAAACAATTCTTTTATTCTGTCTCTTCCATCTACTTCTCTGAGTGAATCCCATAAATTTTACACATTCACAGAGTAATAAAACAATAACATAGTCTTCCTATGGGTGACGTATGGAGGATGACCTCACCCATGAGTTTACAGATGTGTCAGCAGCAGCCTGGTCAAGGTCAGCTTTCCATAGTCCATATGCTAGAAGCTTTACTGAAAAGTGTCCTCTATAAACAATTACAAAAGCAACATAGCATTTTCAACAAAACATAAAACTTTGATAACATTTTTTTCTGGAAGCAAGTCAACGAATATAAGAGCTAAGATGAACAAAGTATAGTATTTTCTTTCATACCATACCATGAAAAAGTGGAAATGATACTAAACGTTCATCAATTTAGAAAAATAGATTCAGATCTATATAGCCAATAAAGGTAAACTGTGTATTAATGCTGATTAAGATGTGCAATTTAAAAAATAGGTTATATACCAAGAAACTAAGGATGATCCCACTTACAGATAATCACGTATTAACCTGACTTTACTAGACTAGTTTGAAGAGGCAGAATGTTTAGCACTAATCGTCTATTTTTTTCTATGCTGTTTTAATTACCTAAATGTTTCTATTTGCAATAATATGCATATGTAACAACAAGTACAAATGTAAACCATGTTGATAATAAAAAGGAGAGGGAGAGAGAGGCTGAGACAGGAGGATCAGGATTTATTTCAAGGCCAGCCTGGACTACATGAAACCTTGTTCAAAAGCAAATTAAAACAAAACAAAACAGAACAGAGACTATGGTGGGACTTCTGTATCAGACTTCCTCCTCTCAAGGCTCAGAAGAGAGAAAGCAGTGCTTTCATGACCCGATAGGACGGTTGCCCACAAGAATTCATGGAAGCTAGAGAGGGGTCACCAGGTCCCACTTCTAGCTAAGAGCTGGTGACAACTGATAGCTGCTGGAGAAGAAAGGATCAGGTTGTTTGTTAGGCATGAGGTCCCATACCTACATGCATACTGGTAGCACTAAGTGGGCTTGGTAATTTAAAAAAGAAAATACATGAACTTGGGAGGGGACAGGGATAGCAGGATGAGAGAAGCAGGGAGGAGGGTGGGGGTGCATTTGATGAAAACACCTATGTGCATGTATAAAATTCTCAAGCAATAACAATTTTAAATAAGTTTTGTAGGAAATATGTAGTTACTGATACCATTATTATCACAATCTAATTCACCAGATACAACTTCAAATGATCAACATTTTACAATGTAACTTTCGTGAATATGCCCCACGAGTTCAATAAGTGTTTCGAAGCACAGATATTTCCCCTCTAAAACAATTTTGAAGGATATGTGTGTGCATATGTATGTAATCTCAGCATACAAGTGATTTGTAAATGTGTATGTATACTTGTGTATTAGTTTGTGAAGAAATAATTTCCTACATGGCTACCAAACTTTAAGAAGGCATAAATTCACACCTCATTAGATTCAATCTCCTTTTATTATCAAATATTGCAGAAAGCTAACAGTTTGTGCAATCTTAAATTCTTTTTTTCTTCACTTTTTTTTATTAGATATTTTCTTTATTTATATTTCAAATGCTATCCCGAAAGTACCCTATGCCCTCCCCCCGCCCTACTCCCCTACCCACTTAGGAGACCATGTTAAACCAAAGAACAATCGGGTCAATATGAAGTACTATTCAAGCTAAAGCTTTCTATTAGGTAAGCCTCTGTCCAGGACCCTCGTGTTCTAGAGTACACACACATGTAAATAGATGAAAAAGGCGACAGCTGAGAGATGCCTTCACTGCTTTGCATGGTTTCTAGTGAGTGTCATTTCAGAAATGCCTATACGACACATGACAACGTGGAATGTCTCCACCCATGAAAGAACATTTGAGTCAGGCAGGCACTGAGGGCAGAAATACAGAAGTGAAGCCTGCCTTTTTATGGCTAGCCAGCTCAACAATGAAAAGATAAGCACCCAAAATACGAGTGAGGTCAGAAAATTCTGGCATCTGAGGATCCATAATGAAAACATTCAGAAAAGACTCTGTAATTAGAATCACTACAATGTATGTATTACTTTTATTGCTATGCTACCAAGAAATCCTTTCCTGAATGAATACAAAAGATTTGTTAAAAGATATTCATTTTTAAAATAGATTACATAAACTTGACAAAATTCTACTTGTATTACTAATCAGTGATATATTCCACTCTTAAAGTAAATCTAAAATACAGATATTGCATTGTAATAATGGATACTTAAACATAAGTTTATATGCTTTTCTGATACCTTTTTTTTTTTTTTTGAGACAGGAGCTCACACTGTAGCTCCAACTGTCATGGAACTCACTATGTAGACCAGGCTAGCTTCAAACTCACGGAGCTGGGCCTGCCTCTGCTTCCCAAGTGCTGGGACTAAAGGTGTATGTCACTATACCTTGCCTCTGATACATTTTTAATGCTGTAAATCTTGATATAGTTGTCAACACAACTTATCAGTTCATCTTCTATAAAAATTACTGTTAAAGTTACAATATTCAGGTTTTTTTTTTTTTAGTTAAGGCACTGCATCTATTGAAATAAAATTCAGACAAAGAAAAATTAAGAGAAAGAATCAATTCAGGAAACTATGTTAAGGAATTTTCTATTTTGTCTGAAGATAAGATATTCTTCTAATAGCAGGTAGTCCATAAATGCTAAACATATCATTTAGAAAGTGCAAAGAATCAGTGTTCTTCAGTGGTCAAAACTGCTCACACTTTGTGCTTTGAGCAGTGCCTTAGTAAAAATAATCTGGGAAATACTTTCCAGAGGAAAACAACAAGCACAAAGACTTATGGAAACATGCAAACATGGTTCCCAACATTTTACCAACCAACCCCTGAATCCCTTTAGATAAGCTTCTTCTTGTTTCCTATTCTGTATCCAAGAGACACAGTGCCTAAACTCTGATATAGAATGCCACCATCTGTACTCTACCATGCCCTATTAAAAGCAGGACACAGGGCAGTGTTATGGGATCTGTTCATCCTTGGCTGCAACTGTACCTTCACCAAAGCACAAAGAGCATCTGTTGTCATTCTTGATAATTTTATAGACTGGCATGGGAATCTCAACTGCCCTTTATTTTGATGCTACATCCTTCTGTTGTTAAAATCTCCCATTACTTTATGAAATGCTACCAGATGATCAAACTACTTGTTTTAAATGTGCCGACGGAGCAAAACAAAAGTATAGATTTTGTTCTTTTAGTGACTGAGATAAATACGTTCATATAAATAAGAGAATCAATTATGAACCATAAGTAAATCACATTTTACATTTTTATCAAAATGAAAAAAAAATCCTTTCATATTTTTCAAATTAAGACCAGAATTGTAACTCAGTTACACTTTGTAATTCATGGAATGAATATACAGCTTGATATTCTTATTAATAAGAGGCTCCCAACTCGAGTCAAGAATGGTCAACAACTTACAAGCTCATTTTACCAGCTCAGAAAACACTTTAGATAACATTATTAGTATTTTGATTGCTCTGATTACAAATATCAATGATCACTGTACACAAAGCAAACTGAATTGATTACGCCGCACAATGCTGACATGCTGAGATTATCCCTTCTTCTGACCCAGGACCTCACTATGTAGTCCTGGAACTCGGAGATCCGCCTGCCTCTGCCTCCCAGAGGGCTAAGGTTAAAGATAGGCCTGCGTCCATGCCCAGCTGAGATTGTCTTCCTTAACATTTCAAATATGAGCTTCCTATAGTTTATCACCAAGCACCGAATGTGCACTTAGGTATAAAAAAAATCACTGTAAATAAATGCATAGCAAATATAGTGATATAAACTGTCCCTAGTAGAAAAATGAAAAGAAAAACTAAATTCTATATTCTGGGAAAAAAAAGTATTTTTGTAGTAATTTTCTTTGTAAATAAAACAAAATAAAAATCAAGCATAATTATCATAAGAAGATTTCAAATTAGAGCCGGGCGTGGTGGCACACGCCTTTAATCCCAGCACTCGGGAGGCAGAGGCAGGTGGATTTCTGAGTTTGAGGCCAGCCTGGTCTACAAAGTGAGTTTCAGGACAGCCAGGGGTACACAGAGAAACCCTGTCAAAAAAAAAAAAAATCTCAAATTTTAGTTAAAACAAAAATAGATTAAGAAAAAAAAAATCTGTTCATGTTTTTTTCATTTAGCTGATTTACAGGGAAAATCCTCAAATAGTAATCATCAATACAATCACCGAAATACTTAAAAATGCTTTTCTTCAGCCGGGCGTGGTGGCACACGCCTTTAATCCCAGGCAGAGGCAGGCGGATTTCTGAGTTCGAGGCCAGCCTAGTCTACAGAGTGAGTTCCAGAACAGCCAGGGCTATACAGAGAAACCCTGTCTCGAAAAACCAACACCCCCCCCCCCCAAAAAAAATGCTTTTCTTCTTCAGACTTCAGTTAGGGTACCAGGCATGACGGCATGCCTTTACTCGCAGCACTCAGGAGGCAGAAGCAGGAGAATCTCTGAGTTTGAGGCCAGCCTTTTCTACATGGTGAGCTCCAGGGCAGCAGCAAGGACTACATAAAAGGCTGTGGGCTAGGGTGGGCTGGGGACTGAAACTAAAGCTTGGGCTCTGCAACCAGATTGCTTTAGAACTGCCATTCACTGTAATTCACTGTGATAATGGAAAGCGATACTTTCAGAAGAAAGGTATAAGAAAAGATGGCTATATTTAAACAGACTCCAAAGCAACGAAAGCAGCACCTTTAGGACATGCCAGGAAAGAACACTCTATAGTAGGAATAAAATGTCCTTATGCCAATAAAGGTTTCTAAAAGCTTTTCCTTCGGAATCCTTTAGATTTTGAAACATGTTTTCTCTTACTGACCAGAGCATGGGAAACATGGTAAGAGAGGGATGGCCCACGTTTCCTCTGGGCTACCCAGTGTTGCTTCTACCTGGCTCTGAGAAAACGCTCAGTCACAGCTTGCAATCACACTGAAGCTAAAGCTCAGGAAAGACAGTCTTGGTTATGACACTTCAAAGTCAGACCACAGAAGTGCTGCCAGGAAGCATGGGGCCAGCAAGTGCAGAGAAGCCGATCTATCTAAGCGCAGCAGTGCAGGCGCTCCGCTCTGCAGAGCAGCACACCCCATATATGGCTACACTGCCCATTTACTGTGCGAAGGAAGGGACCAGTGTGGCCTTAGAGATGTTTAATAAACTTAAAAATGGATCCTGGGTAATTTCAATAAAAAGTTCTATGAGCCATTCGCATGAACTATCACAGCTTTTCTAAAGGAAAGGTATACAGAAAAACAATTTTATGTACATTTTTAACACTAATTTTAATAATTTTAAAACTAATCTAATAGGTACTTCTAAAACTGTAACATCTCATGACAAAAATAAAAGAGGTAAAAGTTAAAAACTGAAAATGCATTCAGTTTAAAGCAGACTGCTTATATATAGCACTTGAATTATTCTGCAACAAGGACCTTGAAATCAACTGCTTCCGTTTTCTCTAATGCTTTGCTTAAGGAAAAGCTACACTCCACTATTCATTCCTACATTTTACAGAGGCCTTCAGTGGGTCCCTTACAAGTTTATACAACTTGTATTTAAGAGCACAATGATTTAATATTAAGCTTATCTGCAAGTCTAGTTGGAAACGGGGTGGGGGGTATTACTATAAAATTACAAAAGAACACTGACGATGTAACCTTGGATTTCACAACAGAATCTACCTCTGGTTCTTATGAAGTTGTTAACTGAATGCATTTTCTACCAATTTAACCAAAACTGGAAGCTGATTTAGAACTTTTTAATAGAAGGGGATGCTACTTAGAAATACTTTACCAATTAAAAGAAATGTACTTAACATCTACTTCCAAGTTTTTCATTTGTTTCATAAAAAGACAGGTTCTATAATATTGGACCAGTATTCTAAATATCTGGACATGCAGGCTTCAAATATGTATACAAATAACCATGAAACATTTATAAAAAGGAAATAAAACAATTCAATAAAAATGTTAGTGAGTCAGGCACCCCAGAAACATAAATATATGGAAGGATGGTCCTGATTCTCCTAGTTTGGGAAAGTGAGCTTCTAGACACTATTAGTCAGAAGTGTTTTTAAACAACGCCGGCCAGAGCGTGAGTACACTGAGTCCTGAGAAGCCCAGAGGAGCACATGTGGCTCTGCTACCTCAGCTATACAGGTTCAAAGCGGTGGGAAGTTGGATGGAACCTTACAGGAAACTGAGCTGGTAAAGAAAGCAAGGGTATTTTAGTGAAGGGAAAGAAACGACTGAAAGCATAGAAATAGAAAAGTAAAGATCTAGATCTAACATCACCAGTTCCACAGGTCTGAAGCATAAGCTAATGACAGTGAGTTTTAAACCTACACTGAGGAGAGGCACAACACAGGAGTGCTAAGATTTTTCTAAAATCCATATGCATCCCAGACTGAAACATACATGCATGCATACATGCACATAGAAAGATAGAAAGATAAATTGTTAGTATAATGCCAGGATAAAAATATAACTGCTTGGAACAGGTTGATAATCAAAGTAGCAAAGAAAAGAAGTAATACAAAGGAAGTCCTGAAGAAAAGCCAGGTGACTGAGTGGACATATATCCACAGGGGCAGTGAATGAAGGAACTGGAATGTTTAACTTCATCTTGACATTGACGACATTATTAACAGAATAGAGGCATCAATGAAAAGATAGTGCTCAGTATGTCAACTGAGTTTGAGTTGGAACTTTAGGGTGAAATTCATGATGGTTTAAAACTAAAGCTGAATATTACAATTACATAGAAAAGATTCTATTCATTCTCAAGACAGGAAAAATAGTTAACAAATAAATAGACGATAAAACAGATTATAAAACTCAGTTACTATCACAAAAAAATTCTGAACAGTAAAGATTCCTTAAAGAAATGTTTTGCAAAAATATATAAAGAATATATTATATTTATTGTAATACATTTTAAATTAGTAAGTTGTTTGCTGTAGAAGAATGAGAATTGAAAATTGACTTGAAAACCATTGGCACGGAGAAAAAAGTTAAGACTGTAAGGTTAAAATAAAAAAGCTAAACTCCAAATTGCCGCTCTTGCATTTTAGGCATGCCAGTAAGGACCAGCCAAAGGCATTCTATCCATAACCCTGTAAGTTTTGACAGTGTTTACAAAGCACACTAAAATACAGGCATAATCACATGCTATAAGTAAAACTCTACAGGTGAATAATTGCCAACTAGCAAAACTGAAACTGTCCTCCAGACCTTAGGGTTAAACAAGTCAGGGACGGTAGCCTACACTGAAACTGTCCTCCAGACCTTAGGGTTAGACAAGTCAGGGACGGCAGCCTACACTTGGAAGAAGAGGAAGAGCTAGTCTGGAGACCAAGACCCACATTTGCCTTCTCTCCACATGGACGGCATTTCTATGTGGAGGATGAAAAGCAGAAGCTGGGAAGTAGTTTCACAGCTTTCAGTGAGCGCTCATTCAACCGACCAACAACCCTTTAAGTACAGACTACCTGTACTTACATTTCAAATGTAAGGAAAATAGCAGGATGCTAAGTGGGATGTGAAGGACCAACGCTTTTGTCCTGTGAACCAGAGGCTATTCTACCCCGACAAAAGGTGAGTGAATATATAAACAGACTAAAGAAAAATTAGACTGGTAAAATATTTTTGATATTTTATGATCTTTTGACAGTATTAAAATATTTAAGGACCAGTGACCAAATCAGTCTTTTTACTGTCAGCTAAAGAAGACAAATGCTGTTTGTCACTAGAGAGACTTCTGAAAAGCTTAAGATCCCATGAGCGGAGGAGAGGGGTTCCATTTCTCATACCTCACTAACTGGTGTGTCCCTAATTTGCTCCAAGTGAAGTCCTTGCCTTCACAGTCATAATGGGAAACAAGTATGAGAAAATGAGAGCAATATAGAAAACACAATAAACATTTCAATGCTGCCTTTGTTTGTTTGTTTGTTTTGTTTTTTGTTTTCCCAAGACAGGGTTTCTCTGTATAGATCTGGCTACTAGAATTCTGTAGACCCGGCTGGCGAAATCCACCTGCCTCTGCCTCCTAAGTGCTGGGATTAAAGGCGTGCGCCAGCACTGCCCGGCTCAATGCTGCTTTATAAAAATCACTTACTTAACATACATTGGTGTTTTGCATGCATGTATGTTTTTGAGGGTATTGGATCCTCTGCAACTGGAGTTACAGACAGTTGTAAGCTGCCATGTGGGTGCTGGGAACTGAACTCAGGACCTCTGCAAGGGCAGCCACTGCTCTTGACCACTGAGCCATCTCTCCAGCCCCACAATGCTTCATCTTTTAAGGACTTTGGCTTCATTGATTTAAGAAACGTGCTCTACACCAACTGCAAATAAAAAGGCTTTATACAAATGGCATAAACTTAGAAACATCTCCTTATGTGCTTGTCAACTCAAACAAAATATGTAGTCATAGAAACTATACCTACATTCACTAAACCGCTGAATTCAGTTAATCAAGAAGATATAATTAAGTCTGGCTTCTTTAAATAAGTAAAAACTGATAAACACAAGCCTTTAAATGCCAGTTTCTTGTCTTTTCAACTATCTAAACTAGTATTGCAACATTTAAAAAAAAATGTTAGACACTGCCTTCTTCCTCCAAGCCAGTACAATTCTCCACAGGGTAGAAACTTTACATTTCTACTTAGTTTTAGAAAACATACTGATATAAACCACTATCCAATTATTCTGACATACAGTTAAGTGTCTCAGAACCCATTTCTCACTTAAACTTGCCAAGGACATGTGAAAAAAATACTTGAAGATTATTTTTCTTAATGTTATATGATAACATTTATTAATGCTGAAGTTGATTTCCTTCTCAAAACTATGTTTCCAGATTTAGAGTTATAATGTGCCTTAAGCTGTAAGCAAATGAACTTTGCATTACGTTAGAGAACCACCCTATATTTTCCTTCAGTGCCATTCTAAATTCCAGATCTGTCCTGCAGATTGTCAGGCACTTCAGCCCTTCCAGTCAGCTTTGTAAACAAAGGCTATGACAAGCTTGATATGTGAATTTGATTAAATAAAACTTTAAATGGTCATCACTTATTAAAGCAGGAAGCAATAAAAGGAAAATGCCTCCATACCATGTCTTTTTAAAAGGTATAAAGTTAACAGGCACAAAATAATAAAGTTTAGGTACAAAGTGCAAAGCCTTAGGTTTCAACCTCTGTTTTTAACCACACTATTATTCAAAATAGAGCTATGCTCTCCCACACAAACAAGAGTCTGAGGGGAGCGGGAAAAGTCTTTTTCACTGTAAATTTCCTAGTAATTCCAAGTTTCTTACTATGAAAATAGAAAGAATCTATGTCATGGCACCTATTACCAGCACTTAAAACTTGCTTTTCAAGCAGAACTCTAAGGGTTCTGTTGCTTTTGGCTTGTTAAAGGCAAAGCAACATTATCTCTGGATTGCCAATAGTTTCTCCTTATTTGGCTAACATTGAGAGATCCCAATCGGACTACTATAAAACTTTAACATGCACAAAGCATCCATTTTGAGAAAAGATTGTGATTAGCTTTGTTTTTTTTTTCTCTCCCCCTCCTCACCACCACCACCAAAAAAATAAAATAATAATAATAAAGTTTGGCAACTGTCTTTGAGGAGTGCTCAGTGTTAATTCTCTCTTTCTCAGCCCCGGTGAACACTCCAGGAGCCAGTGCTCAGGGATCTGTGACTGCGACCAACTTCGAGTACAGGAACCCATAGACTCCAGTGACGAGGTGGGCAAGCCCACTCGGGAAGGAAGGCTTCCCTTATCAGATACACTACCAATCCCCTCTCTTTGAGCCACTCCGGATTAGCTAATTACACCCCGTTTTCCCCTCCCCAGTGACCAAGAGTAATAAAGGAGAAAACAGGAAATCGTTCGCTCAGGGCACCCGGCTTGAAGGGCTCCAGATCACTAATATCATCCTCCTCATTTGTAATCAAGTCCTAAAAAAGTACACCAACACCAAGGCCAACCTCCAGGCCAGAGGGGTCCATCTGCCCCAGGGAGTCCCTGTTAGTGGATTTTTCAACAACCCTACCACCCCCAACGGTCTATCACTGACACCGGGCCTCCGCACAACCCATCACACTGGCTCGGCTTGACCCAGACTACCAGACACAGACACACGTCCACAAAAGGCCCTGGGGGCCCCCCATAGTCTATTCTGCCGCGCGCCCAGGAAGATCAGCCGGCTCCCCCAACCCCAAAACTGCACAGGCTGCGGGCGGGCGGGCGGGCGAGCGGCTCTGGAGGGGGGCCCGGAGCCCCGCGCCCCAGCCAGCCTCCCCCGACGGAGCCGCCCCCTCACCCGCAAGCAGGGAATCTCCCGCCACCCCCCGGCCTCAGCCCCGGCCCCGGCCCCGGGCGCGAGCAACGCCAGCGGGGGGACCCCGGGGTCCGGGTGCGGGGACGCCGGGCACACAGACCTGGTGCAGGGCGGTGAGTCCGTCCACATTGGCGTAATTGATGTCGGCGCCGCGGTGCAGCAGCTTGAGGACCTCGTCCGTGTCGCCGCTGGAGCAGGCGGCGAGGAAGACGGCGCCATCGTCGAACTTCACCTTGGTCTTCTGGCGCTTCACCACGGGCGGCTCGAGGTCCGTCTCGGAGCCGATCCAGCGCTTCAGCTGCTCGTTCCGCTTCTGCTTCGCGTCCGCCATCTTCATCCCCTCTCCTGCCGCCGGCTCTTCTTATCGCGAGCTGGGCGGTGGGAGGGAAGGGGGCGGCGGCGGCGGCGGCGGCGAGGGAGGCGAGGGGACGCCGCCGGGGGGGAGTGTGCGACTGCGTCGGCGACAGAGAGAGAAAGAGAGAGAGAGAGCGGGGCCGGAGCGGAGCCGCGAGCCGCGGAGGAAACGCTCGAGACTTCCAGTATCCCACAGAGCACTGGGGCGAGCCCGGCCGGCCGAGCGGGCCTCTCTTCCTACCACAGACGCCCTCCCGCCCCCAGCACGGCCGCTCGCCCGCCCGCCCGTCCGTCAGCCAGCCGCGGCCCGGCTGAGCGTAACTTCGCGAGATCGCAGCCGGGGAGGCGCCCTGCGGCCCAGTGCGCATGCGCGCTCCCGCCTCGGCCTCGGCCCCGGCCCCAGCTTCGGCCCCGGCCCCGGCCCGGCCCAGGAAGAGCTCCGCGGCCGAGCGCTAGCGGGGGCGCTACCGGAGGGAAGCGGGTGTGGCTCAGGCTGCAGGGGGCTGGGCCGCTCCTGGAAGGGAGGAGGCCGGGAAGGAAGGTTGTCCTGTCCTGCGGGACCGAGAGCTCTGGAGGCTGCCGGGGTCGGGCGGCGAGGCGGGTCCGGGCTGACCTGCCTGCCTCCTCCCGGGCTTGGCCGGCCGCGCGAGGCGTCTGCCCGGGCCGGAGGGTTTTCCTATTGGCTGCGTGATTTGAATGGAGAGGACACGGGTCGTGCATTAGGTGCTTGGGGTGCGAGGGGGGTGCTCTTCCCGAGGAACTCGGGGCTGGGGGGGAACCCGGGCGATCCTGATGAGAGCGTTTTAAAAGTGGGGTCAGAGTCGTCCTCCACGGCCCCGGTGGCAGTGACCGAGGTGATCGCCTACTGGCAGGGGATGGTGACCCTGCGGCAGTTGCGGTGGCTTCCTGCTAACACCCACTGCAGAAATGTCTTTCCTCTTAGGCTTGCTCGGTATTGTTGTTTTTTGGTTTCCCTGTCTCTTAAGCCTGTTTTGATTTCTTCTTCCTTCATCGCTTTTCGGCCTGGGTGGCACTGCCCATGAGGGCCAGTTCAGCCTTGTTAACTGCTCCTGACCTTTTAAGGGATTTACCGTTCCAGCTCCATTGCTTTCTATGGAGTAAAGACCCGGCTGCGTCTAGAATTCAAAAGGAATGTGGACGAAGGCAGTTACTTCGACTGATATTTATCCAATACATGTCTAAAAAGTCGTGACTTCCTAGGCTCTGAAAACACAGTAAATACGAGTTATTTGAGCCCATTTCTTAAATTCTTGTGCTGCAAAGGACATTATCAAAAGGAGATTTTAACTTTGCCTTTTCTAAACACTCTCCCCTCCCGTATACTTTAGATCTATAATGTCATAAAACCCTACCACTGGTCCTTTTTGGGAATCCTGTAGACTGTGAGCCCCTCACTCCCAAAGAAAACAGTTGCCTTGCCCTAACCGCCTCCCAGTGCTGGGGATACAATAGTGAAAAGTTATTTTCTTACTCTTCAGCATGTTGTCTTTCTGGTAAATTAGAATAACTGAGTAAAATCTGCTGGGGAAACCACCTTATAGAACTGAATATTCTGAATTTCAATGTTAGGAATAGTAATAGAATCCAAGCTAAGATAAAACGACTTCCTTGAAACACAAAACGAGTGTGCCACACATGAAATACATCATTATGTTTTCATAAAATGTGTTGAGGATCATACTATTAGACCTCTGCACAACAATGAGAACCGTGGTGTTAGGTACTGAATTCATTCATTCTCATTCTCTCTCTCTCTCTCTCTCTCTCTCTCTCTCTCTCTCTCTCTCTTTCTTTTCTCCCCCCCCCCATACGGTTTTTCCGTGTAGACCTGGCTGTTCTGGAACCCACTTTGTAGACTTGGAGCTCAGAAATTCTCCTGCCTCTGTCTCCTGAGAACTGGGAGTAAATCTGTGTGCCACCACCATGGGGCAGGTTCATGAATTTTCTTAACATGAAACTATAAAATCCCTATGCACAGAATATGGCCCTCCCAATAAAAGAAAAGAATTGAGTATACCCTCATCAGCTCTCCTATCTACCTAGAGAAAATCGACTTTCCCTTGTTTTCCAAGAACATTCTGGTCTATTTATTTGCTCTTAAAAGTGCTCTTGAAATACACATTCATTGGAATCTCACATTTTCATTTGGGCAAGAGGACTTCAATGGGAGATATGCCATTTCTAACCCTAGCACTTCTTTTAGGACATAAAAATAATACAAAAACAAGACAGGGCTGGGCGTGGTGGCGCACGCCTTTAATCCCAGCACTCGGGAGGCAGAGGCAGGTGGATTTCTGAGTTCGAGGCCAGCCTGGTCTACAGAGTGAGTTCCAGGACAGCCGGGGCTATACAGAGAAACCCTGTCTCGAAAAACCAAAAAAAAAAAAAAAAACAAGACAATAGTTCATTAATAAAACATAATTTCATTAATAAAACATAATTAATAAAACATAAGTCTAATTCCCAAAAGCTATCATTTAAAAAAAAATAGAAACCTCAAACCTTGGGCTGTTAGCTTGTCCAAACTTCATTTGAATTTAGCTTTTTATTCTCCATAACTGTTAAGGCCAGACAGCTCTTCCTCTTGCCACCTGTACCAGCTCTAGTATATTATATATATATATATATATATATTAGATCTAAAGTATACGGGAGGGGAGAGTGTTTAGAAAAGGCAAAGTTAAAATCATATTATGTTAATTACTGAGTGATTGGTCTAAGCCAAAGTTGAAGAAATACAAATATGTTCACTTCCTAATGACTTGTATGTAAGTTAGAGTGTGGGGATTTCAGTTCCTTTAAGGCAGATGAACCCTTAAGGTGGAAGCACATGTGTTTCAGAACCTGAATAAATGTTTACAGTGGGCTAGTGTAAAATATTTAGTCCCAGTGAAAGGGTTGGCCAGAGTCAACAGTGAACCATCTGACCTTGCTCTGGACCGCACTTACACTCATCTGTAGCTCTGGGTCATGGCATCTCAAGTTTTTTGCCTCTGAACAAGATCAGTCTCTCTCCTCAGCCAGAGACTCCTTGTTCTCCTCTAGGATGGTTAGCTTTCTTCTAACTTTCCAGGTCAATGTTTTCTTCGAGACAGGGTTTCTCTGTGTAGCCTTGGCTGTTCTGGAACTCACTCTATAGACCAAGATGGCCTTGAACTCAGAAATCCACCTGTCTCCGCCTCCCAAGTGCTGGGATTAAAGGCGTGCGCCACAACTGGCCAGGCTCAGGTGAAGGTTTATGCCACACCAGGCTTTATCCCAAAGGCCTAACCTTAACACACTACACATAGTCACTTCATTTCCGTGAACTGACTACACCCGTTCCCCCACACCTGGAAGCACCAAGAGGATCTGGCAGCTATACAGACTGTAGGTACACTCCTGAGAGGACAGTGACCCGCCGCCGCCGTCACCCGCGACTTCCAGCCTGTCTCACGGCCAGGATTAGAAAGCAAGTAGCCCTTGATATCAGTGATTAGTTATCTCACTGTGCTTCTACCACTTCTTTCCATATTCAAGAGCCAGAAGCACTACTAATGGCTTATTTAATCTTTTTAGAACTTAAATAGAATTATTTTAAAGGAAACATGCTGCTCTGGTAAGTAGAAAACATTTCCTGAAGTCATAAATGAAAGAAGACCATGAAAAACTGTATTATTCTATTGAGGTCACCTGTCAAGAACTTGAGCTCCAACAGTCAATACTTCCTCTTAATTTATAAATAAAAAAATTATTAAGGGTTGGATATGCTAGCATAAAGCTAAGATTTGTCTCATTAGAGTAATTACAAAGACTAAAGGATCTTGAAGAGAGTAACTTTATTCTTGTGAATTCAGTTACTTAATGGTGCATCTAGCTAAAATTACTTCTTATACCACATATCTGCCTGCCCAGTACCTTGGAATACTGGCTTCAACTACCATTTATAACAGTGATGATTAGAGAAGGTTACAGGAAGGACTTCATAGCATGCATCCCTGTCCATTTCAAGAGTATTGAGGCAGCCACTGGAAGAAAAAGTTATCTGAAAGTACTTATGTGCTCTGGGAGAAAAGCTAACTAACACATTTCCCAACTAACGGTTGGTTTTGAGACAGGGTTTCACTGGGTAGCTCTATCTTGGGACTCACTCTGTAGACCAGTCTGGCCTCTAATCCACAGAGATCTACCTGCCTGTGCCTCCCAAGTGCTAGGATGAAAGTTGTGAACCTCTATGCCTGACTTGAGCTGTTCTTCTAACTAAATCCCAGGAAAAGCTTCTAAATTCCCCAGGGTAAGATCAAAACTGCAGTGATAGCAAACACAGCATCTACTTTAAGGATACTTACTAGTCTCAGTTTGGGGAGGTGTGAATAACACTACTACTTTCTGTCATTCAAGATTAAGGGTACAGTATGGAGTACAAGGGAAATGTTCAGGCTTTTATTTTCTTGTGTTTACTCCCTTCCCTTACTCAAACAGAGCAACTCTACTTCCTTGCCTCTGGGCACTTTTGTGGGGAGAATGCAGAAGTGGCTTTCAAAACTATTTCCTTCTTAGCTTGATGTGGCCATCTCCAAATTTCTATTTAATAACAATTTGGGGCCATTAATCTGGTTGCAATTAGCATACGAGGTAGTTAGAAACCTATTGAAAATACATTTGTGTGCTATTAGATTTCAATCAAAATAACATTTTCTAAATTTGTTTTCCTTGCCTTACAAAATATTATGGGTTGTTATTTTTAGTTAGGATGGCGAAGAAAAAGAAAACAAGCAGAGAGATTTTATCTAAGCCATCTTTGGTTGTTGTCGTGATGGGGGCAAGTTTTCATGGAGAATAAAATTTCTTGTGTAGCCCTGTTAAAGTGAGAGAGAAGTCTGTGGGTCTCTTGAACTGTGAAGATTCAGTTTATACCTGGAGGTACCTCCTGATTGTTACAGGCTCAAAGCAGATTGCTCTCTTCAGAGAGACTGGGATGTAAAAGCCTGAGACTCCCAGACATTCTAATGCTATCAATAGAGAGAGAGAGAGTACAAAAGTTTGGTGGATTAGGGTCAGCCCATTGTGATCAACCCATTGTCATCGACCCATTGTCTTTAATTCTAGGTTCCTGAATTCAGGAATGAATAAAATAAATAAAGATATGCAGTCCATAAACTTACATTCGAGGAGTCCAAAGCAATGCTCCATGCACCACAGAGCCACCAGTAAATAGGTAACACTGCAGAAGAGAACAATAGAAAATGAACCACTTTACAGATAGCCACTGACTGGAGTAGTTTTCATTTTATTGTGGGCACAGGCTGAGAAGCAATTCAGCATATACAGGAGTAGCTCTACAGGAAGGCTTTGGGAAGGTAATGATAATGAACTAATCATTGGAGTAGAGATTGGCTAAGCACAAACATGATGTTGTATGCGAGGGGAGGGGCCATGGCTCACGCATAAAAGCATTAAAAGAACAGTCAGTGTCCGCACACACAGCAATAAGGAAGTTGTCCCAGGATCCAAAGCAGAGTAGCCTGAAGTGTGTGTGATGCCTGAGAGGTGTGTGTGTGTGTAGGTGGGGTGGGTGTAGACAGCCCTGGGTACAATGTAGAGAAAACATTTATTTATGGAACACTTTTCTTTCATGTTAAGCAAGCTTACAGTGACTCATGCTTGCTATTAGTAAAATTAATTATTGGCATAAGCTGAGAATATGATATTTGTTAATAAGGCTTAAAGTATGACCCCTCTCATTCTAAAAAAAATACTCTCAAAGACTGAAAAGTCATCAATTATGCTTGTATACTTGAATGGGTGTTACTTTTTTCTATTTGGAAGTCCGGCATGATAACTGACGTTCCCACAGAAAGCTAATGGATGATGGCTGTGCCTCCTCCCCTTCCCCCACCCCCTCCTCCTCTTTGCTCTTTTCTCCGTTCTGATAAAATCTTGGAACATTAGAACTGTCCTGTCGGATTGTCTCATTTGTACCACAGCCAAAGGCTTTATGTGGACTCAGTGACTCAAAGGTTCTTGCAAACTTACAGGGCACATTTATTTCTCCCATGCCATCATAATTTAAAGATAATGAATAACCGAGACCTTGGAACACGCTGTTAAGGCATGATGGTGACTTATGATTAGAAATTATTTGTTCATAACTATTTGAGGACTCTGGGCTGTCACCTAAGCTGGGAGACATAGCAAAGTATGCCTGTAATTCTAGCACCTGGGGGGCTGAGGCAGGAAGACCATAAATTCAAGGGCAGCATGGATTGTACCTAGGAAGAGTACCATACCTATTACAAAGTCACAGCAAAAATATAGTATTATTGTAGGCTGAAGGTGTAGCTGAGCAGTATAACACTTGCTTAGACTGTCAGGATCTGGGCTTAATCTCCCATCAGTTAAAAAAAAAAAGAATAATAAAAACTGTGTCTTATGACACGGGGTGGGAGGAGATTGGGGGATGGATAGAAATTAACTTCTAATACCCATGCACACCCATGCACACACTACACATACACACATCTGCTTCTCATTTCTCTAAATTCCACCTGTCTGGCCTCACTTCTCCTTTCTATTAATAGCACATATGTCCACTAGCACAGAATCTGCTGATGCTCCTCAAGGTTCTTTGGCCAGCGTGTACATGAGCTAAAAGGGGTTCTCCATTGCAAATAAAGACACCGATGCTGCCTGTTTGTATCCACTGTCTGCTGTCATATAAAACATGACCTCAGAGGGTTTCCCTATGCCAAGAGTACAGGATACATCATCAGCACCCTCTGCTCCGCATCATAGGAGGCTGAAATCAGGATGCTGGCCAGTGCATTCTCTTTGGAGCTTTGGTCCAAGCTCACTGGCTGTTGCTATTCTGTTTCCTTTAGAACTGCAGCCCTATTTTCTTGCTGGCTATCAGCCACAAGCTGTTCCCAAGGCCTTGTTGTATGGCCTTCTCCATTAGACAGCTAACAAAATGATGTTTATCCCCCCCCCCCCAGACCAGCAGAAAATTCTCCGGGAAGGATCCAGTCTCAACTTTTAAGAGCTTTTCCTCATAAATTCAAGTCCATTTGAGAGGACCTCCCTTTCCCCCTTTTAGTACACTGAAACTTTATCAGTTAATCTTATTTTTGGCGACAGTAGAGGTGTTACGCACAGCCTCATGCATTCTAGACAAGTGTGATAGCACAGTTTCCTCCTCATCCCAGTCATGCTGAGCCACTTTGAAGTGTCCAGGTAAGCTGCAGCTGTGCAGCAACGCTTGATGGATCCATTGCCAGCATCTGGTCACAGACATTGCTCACCTTGCAGTGTAGGAATTCAGTACGTTGAATAGAATGCTATTCCCATTCCCTCCGGTACTAAGCAACCATAACTCTTCGTCTCTGTGACACTGACTACTGAGGATTTGATAAATAGAATTACATAGTATCTGTCCTTTTAGAGCAGTTTATTTCCCTTTGCCTAATGTCTCCAATTGTCTTCATACTATAGTATGCCAGAATTTCCTCCTGCCTACACATATGGATATGGATATAGGTATGGAAGGACCATGTTCGACTTTATTCTTTTACCCACTAATAATTGTTAGATTGCTTCTACATTTAAGCCACTGTTATAAATACTTGTGAGTATAAATATCTATTTGAGTCTCTGATCTCACTTCTTTGGTATATACACACACAGGAGTGGGATTTCTGGATCATATGACTATTCCAGCTTTAATTTGTAAAAGGTCACCATGCTATTTTCTGCTCAAAACCATTTTACACTCCCACCATTCAAAATATTTTACTATTTTTTTAGTTCTCAAGATAGGACCCAGGGCTTCATGCGTGCTTGACAAGTTCTGTACCCCTGAGTACATCCTCGGCCCAAGAAAACATTGTTTAATAACTAAGAATCAGCAGCGTTGGAACATTAATTGTATCAACCCAAATTCTTTCTTTTGTGTTGTGTGGTGTGTAACCTTACTCTGGGGTTGGTCTGGGAACCCTTTATATTCACAGCCCTTCCTATCCTCAGGTGGAGAGGATTATGTGTGGTCTATATACCAGAAATAATAATTTTAGGCATCAACTTTGAATTCTATTTACTGTACTTTTATAGGCAAAAATATTTATGTAAAGGATAATGACTGGCTTCAGAGTTAGTGGGAAGGCTGCTAATTAGCCAACCATACTCAGTAGAAAATGTGGGGAAGATAATATCACACAGATCACCTCCTGAGAAAACTCAGGAGTGGCACTGCTGGTACCACAGTCGATGCTGCCCAAGGTGGAAAACAGCAAGGACAAAGGTCCCACTGTAACTCGCCCCGACTCTAGACCCCCAAAGCTCTCTGGCCTTCCAGTCTGCACCTTTAAGCAAAGCCTTCATCTTGTCTCTATGTTGTTCCGTGTGACCAATAGGTACAATGGATATAATCATCGGTTACTTCCAAGATGAAGAAACAGAAACCACTGACCTCAGTCTTGGATTTCTATCCCTTGGTGAATCACTGTCCCTGGGAATACTCGGCTGGCGCATTGGAAGGCACTTAGGCAGCTTTATAGAGAAGCCCACAATGATGAGACACTCGAGCCTCTAAGTGTGTGAGCCTCCTTAAAAGCAGATTATCTAGCCCCAATTAAGCCTTCAGGTAAATGATTACAGCTCAGACTGATAAACATGTTTCTTTTTGTCTGTCTGTCTGTCTGTCTGTCTGTCTGTCTGTAGGAGTTTTAAAGATGAACACAGGGTAAAGGTTTGTCATAGCAAAACTGTCACTACGTGGTCATCCTAGATTGTTGTTTCCACTGTAGCAGATGAAGCTTGCTAGCCCTTCCATCATGGCTACCAACAGCAAACAAGAGCTAGTTTACTTTTTTTTTCCCCCCAACCTTTTCTCCAATCTAAAGTCCTCAGAATGAATTCCAGTTCAAGACCAAGTGAAGAAAGAATCCCTGGCCCAGTTGAGCATCAATAACGGGTACCACTGTCCTTCCAAACCCCTGAAAGCATGGACATTTACCCAAAATGTCAGGCTATAAAGGCAAACAAATTACATACCTCTATCTAAAGCAACTGGATTGACTCTCTCTCTTTTTTTTTTTTTTTGCATTATCAAAATCAGTTTCTACCTTGGGGTCTCTACTGCTTGATTTTTTTTACCCTCCCTCCACCCACATATACTATTTTGAGAGCTAACAATTCTTCCAATATATTCAGTTTTGCTAATGTCCAGAGGCAGTTTCTATGATGGGAGCAAAAGATATCTAGTAAGGTCCAAATGTCCAATACTTTTTTCCCTTAGCTTTGTTTGTAGCCAAATACTCTGAATTTTGGCATCAAAACCCATCTCTTTCTATTCTTTAGGTATTAGTTAAGATAGGTTTAGGCCATTTATTTATTTATTCTTTAGCAAATTACTTCTAAACATTTTTTCATAAGTCAAATCTTACACTGGCATGAGGCTATGCCAGTGCCTGACAAATTCAGAAGTGGATGCTCACAGTCATCTATTGGATGGAAAACAGGGCCCCCAGTAGAGGAACTAGAGAAAGTACCCAAGGAGCAGAAGGGGTCTGCAACCCTATAGGTGAAACAACAATATGAACTAACCAGTACCCCCAGAGCTCATGTCTCTAGCTCCATATGTAGCAGAAGATGGCCTAGTCAGCCATCATTGGGAGGAGAGGCCCCTTGGTCTTGCAAGCGTTATGTGCCCCAGTACAGGGGAACGCCAGGGCCAAGAAGTGGGAGTGGGTGGGTAGGGGATCAGGGAGTGGGGAGGTTATAGGGGACTTTCAGGATAGCATTTGAAATGTAAAGAAAGAAAATATCTAATAAAAAATTGAAAAAAAATCTTACATTGGCTTCAGGAATACCTGGAATTGTCTTTTCAAAATGACTCAAAATATGGACATTTCCCTCAAAAGGTAAGAAACAAGAAACAACTCAATCTAAATAGGTAAGATTAACTTAAAGTTTTATCATTATAAACATTCATTTTGTGTAATCAATGTCTAATGGACAATTTGATTCCTGTGATCGAGCATAGCACAAACATTAATAGTAACCTTAATGAAGTACTTTGGTATTATATAGGGTACATTTTTTTCTAAGATGAAAATCCAGAGCCCAATAACATTTTTATATCAAATATATCATTCTAAAAAAATGAATAGAGGAACATATTAAATATTGCCAAAAAATTAATCAGACACACTTGAAATGTAATCACTTAGGTCAGTTTGGCCTGGTATGTTAGTAAAAGACCATGTTGTAAAAATTTATTTATTTATTTTAATTTTATGTACATTGGTATTTTGCCTGCATGTATGTCTGTGTGAAGGTGTCAGATATTCTGGAGATGGAATTACAGACAGTGGTGAGCTGCTATGTAGGTCTGAGAATTAAACCTTGGTCCTCTGGAAGAGCAGCCACTGTTCTTAACCACTGAGCCATCAGTCCATCCCCAATTTTTGTTTTTGTTTTTGTTTTGTTTTGTTTTGTTTTGTGAGAAGGCTTTCTCTGTAAAGCCCTGGTTGTCCTGGAACTCACTCTGTAGATCAGGCTGGTACCTAAATCAAAGAGCTCTGCCTGACTCTGCCTCCTGAGTGTCGGGACTAAAGGCGTGCACCACCATTGCCTAGCTAATACTTTTTTCATTTAAAAAATTTTTGAGATTATAATATAATTATATTATTTCCTGCTTCCATTTCTCCCCTCCAACCTTTCCTATATAAAATACCCTCTTCCTCAGCTCTCATTAAAGTTCATGGCCTCTTTCCTTTAATTGTTGCTGCTGGTGCTGGTGTGTGTGTATGTGTGTTCCTATGTACATACAACTTGCTCAGTTTGTATAATGTTACTTGTAGGTGCAGTTTTCAGGAATGATCATTTAGTATTGGATAACCACTTGGTATACTCTTTCCTGGGAAACACTACCTCCTCTTCTCTCAGAATTTCTTAATACATGTAGTTCTTTGTCTAGGATTGGGGTGTCATGATCTTTTCCATGTGAACACATCTAATGGTGTCGTCCTTCTTCAGGTCATTTTAAGATAATAATGTTGATGAGTGTTTTGGGGTGTAGCTTCTCTAATGTTTTTAGGAGACACAGTCTCACAGCAAACTTCTTGTCTCTGGCTCTTACAGGCTTTCCATCTTAAGCTCTCAAAGGAAGGAAGCACCCAATAGTCCTACCCAGATGAGGATCTTATAACCACAATAATGACCAGTGTAGCACAGTAACCTGAAGGGTGTGATAGTGGAGCACATGCATTGGTGGTAACCAACAGCTCTCTAACTGGACCTGTGGCCAGCTCGACAAGAGGAAAATTATCCTGGAACTGGATATTTAGCCAACTTCCTGGGGCTAATGAAGTTACCAGCCTTGGAGGAGAACCTACAACCACTAATTTACTAAACCAGAATAATCTCTAGCTATATTCTAAATATTTATCCTTCTACTCACAAATAAGCATGATTTTTACCTTTTACCAAGAAACTTAGGGTTTTTAACAGATGGGAAACCATCACTGAAAACCCACAACTGATCAATTATAATAATAATAATTATTACTAATGAACACAACCTATTTTTTTTACATTTTTATTAGATATTTTCTTTATTTAAATTTCAAATGCTATCCTGAAAGTCCCTTATACCCTCCCCCCACCCTACTCCCCTACCCACCCACTCCCACTTCTTGGCCCTGGCGTTCCCCTGTACTGAGACACATAAAGTTTGTAAGACCAAATGGCCTCTCTTCCCAATGATGGCTGACTAGGCCATCTTCTGCTACATATGCAGCTAGCTCTGGGGGTACTGGTTAGTTCATATTGTTGTTCCACCTATAGGGTTGCAGACCCCTTCAGCTCCTTGGGTGCTTTCTCTAGCTTCTACATTGGGGGCCCTGTGTTCCATCCAATAGATGACTGTGAGCATCCACTTCTGTATTTGCCAGGCACTGGCATAGCCTCACTCGAGATAGCTATATCAGGGTCCTTTCAGCAAAATCTTGTTGGCATATGCAATAGTGTCTGGGTTTGGTGGCTGATTATGGGATGGATCCCGGGGTGGGGTAGTCTCTGGATGGTCCATCATTTTGTCTTAGCTCCAAACTTGAACACAACCTATGTTAAAAAAAAAAAAGAAAAATATATAACAAAATTGCCCATGTAAATTTTGATAGGCTCTGGTATGAAACTAGTTCTGATTATTGGAGAAATTTAAAAAATGGTTGCATTCTAAGATGCTATAAAATATTTTGTTATTTGTGTTCAAAGACATGGCAATAATGTGATCATGTAGGGATTTAACTGGATGATTTTGTGGCTTTGTAATGGTGTTGACAAATTCTTTTGAGATGTCAAAAATAAATCATACATGCTTGAGTAATATGAAGCAAAATTGGCAATGTTTGAATTTCTGAGTAGATAGCAGGTATTTCTTTTGGTTTTCGGTTTGAACTTCCTCTATCCCTAGGGCAGAGGACAACCACAACGTTTTATACGCTAGGTTAAGTACCTGTCTTTGAGCCCCTGAAATTTGTTTTTCTTTTCCTTCTTTTGTGTGTGTGTGTGTGTGTGAGTATGTGTCTGCATGTGTGTTTGCATATGTGTAATCAGTTTTGCATGTGCAGGTGCTTGTATACATGTGTATCATATGGGTATTATTTCCTTTTCTGAAGCTGCGGTAAAATATCAAACAAAAATCAAGTTAAGGGCCAGGAATGTTGGCCCACACATGTAATCCCAACCCTTGGGAGGCAGAGGTAAGCAGATCTCTGTGAATTATGAGTTCAAGACCAGCCCATCTCAAAAGGCAGTGGGGTGGGGCAACTGGGGTTCATTGTTCCAGATGGATGGCCATGGTTGCCCTTTGAGTTCCCAAGAGGTATCAAGTTGGGTTATCGGGGTGAATCTTACCAGGGTGGGGGAGGTGTACCTCTATCAGACTAGACTCTGGCCATATCTGTGGAGCAGTTTCTTGATTGATAATTGATTTAGAAGGGCCCAAGCAACTATCTATTGCTCCTTTTCATTGTAGCCCTGCACAAGTGCAGCCAGTGATCAGGGTCCCACCGACTCAGTGTCATGCTTGCTCGGGATTCATCTCACCAAGGAAATCCGCCCACTGCCTTTTAATTCAGCCAAAGTGAGTTCTCAGAACCTGGAGAGGATCTAGCCAGGTTCTTGGCCCGACTATCCTATCAGTTGCCCTTGTCCCTGGTCTCATCCTGTTCCCCTCTATAGCCTCACGCGTCTATTAGCCATCCTGTTCCCCTCTGTAGCCTCACGCGTCTATTAGCCATCCTGTTCCCCTCTCTAGCCTCACGCGTCTATTAGCCATCCTGTTCCCCTCTCTAGCCTCACGCGTCTATTAGCCATCCTGTTCCCCTCTCTAGCCTCACGCGTCTATTAGAGACATGTTCCTCAGCATTTTCTCTCTTCCAAGTTCCCACTTGAATGGCCTATTAAGCTCTGCTTCTAGCACTCAACTCCTTTTCTTGCCCAAAGTTGCAAAGTCTGCCCCACCCCCAAAAGTAGTCTGAAGGCATAAAAGCTCCTTGATGGGATTTTTTTCACAGCACACCCTACTCTTGGTACCAATTCCTGCACCAGTAACTTTCCTGTTGCTATTATAAAGTACTCTGAAAAAAAAAAATCAAAGTAAGGAAGAAAGGGCTTATTTTGGTTCATTGTTCTAGAGAAAGGGGGCAAGGGAGCAGGGGAAGAGTGAGAGGGAGATGGGGGGTCAGGAGAGAGAGAGAGAGAGAGAGAGAGAGAGAGAGAGAGAGAGAGAGAGAGAGAGAGAGAGTCCATGTTAAGAAAGGCACATTGCTGGAAGATCTTGGTTTTCATCCACAAATCACAAGCAGAGAGAGAGAGAGAGAGAGAGAGAGAGAGAACAGGAAGTGAGGTGGGGGCTATAAAATCTCAAAGCCTACTTCCCAGTGTATACTTGCTCCACCAATGCACAACCTCCTAAAGGTTCTTGAACCTCCCCCAGACAACACCACAAGCTTGCGACCAAGTATTCAAAACACTAGCTTATGGGAGACTTTCCTCTTCCAAGCCACCACAGCAGTTTAGGAGTGTTTGTTTTTGAGGCAAGGTTTCCCAACCAATCCTAGAGCTCCTTGTTGTTACCATCAGATGTTGGCATTATAGGTGGACTGCCATTCTGCACTTACATCATATGTGTTCTATAGATTTGAACTCTGGTCCCCTTGCTTTTGAAACAAGTCTATTAGCCTGTAAGCTTTGTTTTCAGCCCCTCTAACCCAGCATGAAATTTTAATGTGAAAATAATGGGGGGGGGGAGAAAGAACATTTTGTGGAGACTATGCTATACCTTCCCAATGGTGCCTGTTGTAGCCAAAGACCTATTTGAAATGTAGGTAAAGTTATTTTTAGTAATCAAAGTGATTACTGAATGTGGAAAACTACTGTTACTCTGTAGGGAGGCTAAATAATGATGCTAAATAATGTATAGTGTACTGGGATTCTCCAAATAACCATGAATCAACTCTCTACAAACGCCAGTGCCCCCTCCCCCCAATAATTTATGGTCCCTACTGTGTAATTTTCTGTATTTCTCATTCTATTCCCTTTTGACTCTACAGCAATCATAGAGACTGGTCTTATCAGGATAGACGCAGATGTTGCTGCAAAATGTAAAGGATATCTGTTACTATTTTGACACGACTGTAGTCCCTTTTATGACGTGTTCATCTTCCATGAAGTGAGAAGAAGCCAGTCTTTCGGTTCTCTTCCCAACTCTGTCATTGTCTTTGGAAGCCTTTAATAGCACTTGGTCCATTTCTTACATCCACGGTTTCAATCCCATCTGTCTGACCCTCTTCTTCACTGTGTAGTTTTCTCAGATTCCCACTTCAAGTTCATGTATAACATTTAACATTTACATTCTGCACTTATATACGTGACTGTGAGTTAGACTCGACATCTTCCAGCATACACTCTCCCTTTTCCTGTCTCCGTTTGGGATAATGCTTTCAAGTCCCACTGGAGAGCCATCTATTCCAGGGAAAGGACAGAGAAGGAAATGTAGGGAAGGAAAGTGGGCTTCAACAGGAACATCACACCTTAGTGTGCTGATTTATCATGAGGGAATTGGCTGGAGTGTTTGGAGAATGTCTAATGCTTGCCTACAAATTGAAGTAAAACAAAATCCAGTAAAGCATCCCTTTGAAGCGAAAACAACGGAGAACAGCACCGCACGTGGCATTTGGGAGGAAGGACAGGCAAGAGAGGTGATTGGGAGGGAAGGTGAGCAAGAGGTAGGTTATGTGGAGGTTTTTTGCTTGTTTTCGTTTTTGGTTTGTTGCCACATTTAGTAATTTGCATTTAATTCTGTCATGTCAGCGTTCGCTCATTGATTATGTCCTGGCTCCAGGACTGTTTTGTTTGGCTCATACTGTGCTAAAAAAAATATCAAACTAATTATTAACACTTACAATCAGGAATTGTATTCACTTTTTTTGGCTAGGATCAAGTGTAAAGTCGAAATCTCACATAAAAATCAGAATGTTTTCCCTACCCCTCCCAAATTTATGAACTCTTTAATTATTATTGTTACATGTATAGACATAAGCATATATATGCACACACACACTCTACTGAGTCCATGGAATACTCAAAAAGAAAAGAAGGAAGGAAGGAAGAAAGAGAAAGAAAGATTATTAAAAAAAAACAGAGAAATGAGAAATTTTAGCCTCTCTTAAAGAGCGGGCGCTCTGAATATTTTGCCCACGTTTACACTTCTGCAGAAACTCCTATCTGATCTGCTTTATTTCACTGTCACTCAGACCATCTGTGCCACTGCAGTGGGCTTTGGCAATCACAATTTTGGTTTTAGCCATTTAAGACCCCTTAGCAGGAGAGTTGTATCACCCAATATCTGCTTCGAAAAGATCCCTTTGGAAGAAAAATAGAGGTTAAATTCTGGGAAATAAGAGGAAAAAAAATACTCTAAAGAAAGGAATCTGAAAATCCCATAGCAACAGTAGACAGTGCCTGGGAAAGGGGAGGAAGTTCGTGACACCATTTACCCTTCTACACCACTGGGCGGATTGTAGGCGGCAGGACTGTGGCTGTCCTGGGACGACAGTGGGAAACAGCCTTAGCTAGGTCAAGGGCAGTGCAGACAGACAGAGACAAGAAATCAATTAAGCTTAAGGGATGATGGTTGCTAAAGCGGCAAAGGATGGGTGATGGTTTCTGAGTGGATGATAGATGGCGAGCTCTGACTTAGTCAAAAAGCTTCATTTTTCACACCACCTCTGAACAGGTCATTTCTGTATTTGTCATGGTTCATTAGGCGGACTCTCACACTTGCTAGTAACTAAAACCCATAGTTCTTGAGAAAACCCTTAAGAGCCAATTAAATTCGGAGTAAAAGGGAAGTTTAAGAAAAAAGCTTGTGCTTGCTAGGAGCATGGATTTCGTGTTTGCTAGAAACATAGTTTTTGAAAAACGGGCCTTGTATAACTGCTGTGTTGCTTGCTTCTTTGTTTGTTTGTTTGTTTGTTTGTTTTGTTTTTCGATGCTCTTGAGAAGGGTTTCTCTGTGTAGCTCTGGCTGTCCTGGAACTCTCTCTGTAGACCAGGCTGGCCTCGAACTCAGAAATTCACATGCCTTTGCCTTCGGTGTGCTGGGATTAAAGTCATGAGCCACCATGCCAGGCAATGCTGCTTATTTTAAGAATGCTGGACTGAGCCTGTATCATGAGGAGAGAGACTCTAAAAGAGGCTCAATTTGAGAAATTTCTCCAGGACAAGTTACCTGATTTTCACTAATTCACACAAATTTTCAAATTATAAAAGCTTTCTGTTTCCCTGAGCAGTCTCCATGTCTGCTAGCCTCCATTTTATTTTTTCATTTAAAAAATTGTTCCATTTACTTTTTAATGACTAATGGAGTAAGTTGTCTTTTCCTCTGCTCCCTGCCAAGCTTTAGACAATTACAGTTTTTTTTAAACATGACATCCATTAAAATATCCAATTTTATCACAATTACATGTACATATCATTCCTTTGACTCATAATGGTTCGTTTTACACACACACACACACACACACACACACACACACACACATGTTTAAAAGAACAGAGTCTATAGAACATGTACATTACAGAGCAGACTCACTGGATTGGCTTATGTGATAGCGTTGGGTAGTCCAACAGTGGCCATCTATGTGCTGGAGATGCCTGGAACCCAGTAGCTGTTCAGTCCTCGAGGCTGGAAGGACTTCTCAAGAGTCTCTTGTCTTCAGTCCACAGTGGACACTGAGGAGTGTGGCTTCCAATGTCAGCAAAGGAATGTGACAGTAACATAGCAGACATGCTCATCAGCAACTGGAGCCTCCTCAGACTTCTTTCTAATGGGTACAACCAAGGCTAACCATCTCGGGGGTATGCGCACATGCACAGACACACAGACACAGACACAGACACAGACACACACACACACACACACACACACACACACACACACACACACACACACACAGACACACAAACCCTATAGTTGTACAAGACGTTTTTGTTTTAATTCTTAAAACTTACTTTCAAAGTAATTCCTTTGAATGCCACCCTTACTGACCTTATTTTTCTCACCATGAGTAAAATGATATAGCCCTGTCATTCTTTTCATGTCTGCTTAGTAACTAAGTATCTCTCCTAGAGTCTAACAATAAAAAGCTCTATGCTTTATTAATATTTGAAAAATGAAAAACATACTAAAAGGGTATAGAGTTATATTTGCCATATATATGTACATATATATATGTATATATATGTGTGTGTGTGTGTGTGTGTGTAAAATATGAAAACTTGAGGTTATAAGTGAGAATAACTGTTCTGTAACTGTGTATTGATGCTTTGTGAACTTCACACAATGTACCCCAGTTCCACTCATCTTCCTGTCACTTCCTTTCTTCCCTCCACCCTCATAACCTCCCCAAAAAAGATTTTGTCATAGAAGCTGTAGTGTGCCACACAATATCCCCTTTTGGCCATACGCCCTTACTTGCAAATGTTCATTGCAGTGAGTCATTGATCTGTTTCAAGGTCTCTGGATTCTGCCACACTGTCTACACAAGGACTCCTCTCTCCTATCCTGTTGTCACCCCATGTCATGGAGATCCTGCAGCTTTGGATTTGCAGGACTGGCCCCTTTCATGTGCTCCAGCAGATCATAGATGGGGTAGATGTTGGGGATCAGCCAACTCTGAGCCTTGGATCTGGGCCTGGGAGGTAGCTGAGTTGATCAGCCTGCCAATTCTCCTGGGCCCACACCATCAGGGAGAACTCTCCAGCACTGACTGCTCCAGCTAGTTTATCTCATGCAGCAGTTGACGGCTCTCCCGATTTCGTGTCCTTGGGATGGATCACCAGCATCTTCCCCACCAGGGCCAGCTCTGCTATGCTGCCCAGGGGAGGTGCAAGGGGCAGGCACATCTATCCTTACCCATGAGTGATGGGACCAGCTCTCCCACCCTGGAGCCCTGGCCAGTTTTAAGGTAGACAGGCAAGGTATTTATGGAAAGTAACTGATTTCTAATTTTTTTTTTTTTTTTTTGCTATAGTTAAGCACAAACCTTTGCATGGATAAAACTCTCTCTCTCTCTCTTGAGACAAGATCACAATGTAGACCAGGCTAGCCTCCAACTCACAGAATTTGGTCTCCCTCTACCTCTTGAGGATTAAAGGCACATACCACCATGCCTGTCTTTCTTCTCTTTCTCTTTCTCTTTCTCTTTCTCTTTCTCTTTCTCTTTCTCTTTCTCTTTCTCTTTCTCTTTCTCTTTCTCTTCCTCTTCCTCTTCCTCTTCCTCTTCCTCTTCCTCTTCCTCTCTCTCTCAGTTTTTGTTTTTTTGAGACAGGGTTTCTCTGTATAGCCCTGGCTGTCCTGGAACTCACTCTGTAGACCAGGCTGGCCTCAAACTCAGAAATCTGCCTGCCTCTGCTTCCCAGGTGCTGGGATCTCTTTCTCTTTCTGAAGGTTGATTTTTATTTACTTATTTTCCTATTGTGTCTGTGTGCCTGTGAACATATGTCACACATGGGTTAGGAGATAGGAAGAGAGCATCAGACCCCATGCATCTAGAATTACAGGGGTTTTGAGCTACCTGACATGGGTGCTGGGAACTAAATTCCAGCTCTCTGGGAAGATCAATATATGCTCTTAATAGCTGAGCTTTCTCTCTAGACTCTACTTATCTCTTTGAAAACCACAAGCAATGCTCTAATCCCCCAGGAAAAGGACTGTCAGTCACCACGACATCAGAGCAGTTGGTTCTGATAGAAAGGCAAGCCTGAAAACAGCCATTCTTTTTACATCTAAAGTGTGGCGTTCCCTTTGAGTTGTTTTATCTCCAGACATCTATCACAGTTAAACACTACTTCATTTCTAGCTTTGGCTGTGGATATAGTGTAGCTTTTTCATTTGTAAGGATTTCTCTCATGTTCCCAAGTCAATGCCAAAGACAAATATTTCCTGTTGCATGGACATGAGAAAAGAATAAAATGGATAAAGAATAAACTGTCATTTTTTCCATTGGTGTTATATCTTGTGATGATGATAATTATATGGTGGCTTTGAATAAGAATGGCCCTCATTGGCTCACGTATTTAAATGTTTAAGGAGTGGCATTATTTGAAATCATTAGGAGGTGTGGCCTTGTTGGAGCATGTATACATTGTTTGGGGTAGTTGTAGCCTTGGTAGGGTGGTGGGTTTTGGAATTTCAAATGATCAAGCCAGGTCCAGTGTCTCTCTTTTCCTGCTGCCTGCAGATCCAGATGTAGAACTCTGAGCTACCTCTCCAGCACCATGTCTGCCTATGTGCCACCATGCTTGCCACCATGCTGGTAATGGACTAAACCTCCGAACTCTATGCCAGCCCCCATTAAATGCTTTCTTTTGTAAGAATTTCAGAGGTCATGTCTCTTCACAGATCTAGAACATTCACTAAGACAGCAGTATACATTTCTAAAGTTTATAGATCTACAACTAAAAAAAAAACCTTAAATGTACTGTGATTAAAGTGTACTTATTTAACAAACAAGACAAGGACAGACCACTTAAAGTTCTAAGATGTCTATGTACCAGGAAGTATGAATGATGGAAGTATGAATGATACCTTTCATATTATTATGTTAAGTATAATAAATAATAATCCTCAGTACAACCTAGGATTGCTTCTTCTCTTTTCCAAAATTTTGATCAAACTGCTACCTAGTAAGTTCAGAATTTAATTCTGATGGCCAACATGGTTGGATTAAGAAATATGGAGGAACTCTTTTCTGCAATGCCTCCTTGTCAGGTCCAGATAAAGCCGAATCTCTCCTTCCCAACCACTGGCTGCCAGAAAATCACTGTAGTGGATGGTGAATGCAAACATCATATGTTTTGTGAGAAGTTCATGGCCACAGACGTTGCTGCTGAAGCTCTGGGTGAAGAGTAGAAGGGTTATGTGTGCTGAGAACAACAAACACAGTACTCCTATGAAGCCAGGTCTTGGCCAATGGCAGTGTGTGCCAGCTATTGAATTAGGGGCGCTCATCTTATAGACTAAAGAGAAATGGAGAGAGGAAATATAAGTCTGCTTGGGGTGCATTGTGGGTGCAAATCTGTCTCAACTTGGTTGGTGCTGAGAGAGAAAGAGATGGGGAGTAGAGATGAGGTGGGAAAGGGGGCTCTTTCTGGACTGACGGACACCACTGTGCCTCAGAAGTTGCGGTTCAGAGAGCTAGCAGAATAAATAAACCCCAGTCTCTCAAAAGGAGATGATGGCCGGGCATGGTGGCACATGCCTTTAATCCCAGCACTCGGGATGCAGAGGCAGGTAGATTTCTGAGTTCGGGACCAGCCTGGTCTACAAAGTGAGTTCCAGGACAGCCAGGGCTATACAGAGAAACCCTGTCTCAAAAAACCAAAAAGAAAAAAAAAAAAAAGGGAGATGATGTCCATCAATGTGCTATCAGAAAGCCCTTTAACTAAGAAGGTAAGAGGCCTAGGACCAGCGTCCTCAAGATTCAGTGTCTTGTCATTTCATGTGTCCTTTAGCTCAAACTCAGATACATTTGCTCCGAGGAAGCAACACACTGAAAAATGAGGAAGAGGCTGTAGACCGAGAGGATGAAGAAAGCCAGAGAAAACCACCAGGAACATGCCAGGAGGTCTACATAGACACTGTCCTTTCTGAGAGGTTCAACTTCGAAGTCTGAGTCCAGTCAAAAATACATTTCTAACACTGACAAGTAAATGATCAGGCTTTGGGAAATAAAAAAGACATGTGGAGGTAATTTGAGAGAAGCATAACCCTGGGTGTGTTTGCGAAGCCATTTCCAGAGATTAGATTATGAGGCCTCTGACCTAACAAGGGGATTGGTTCAATGATGAATTCAAACATTGAGTAGATTATTGGGAAGTGATATTGCCAGGCAGGAGCAGGTAGGTCACTGATAGTGCCTCCTTGAGGGCTACACTGTTCCCTGACACCCTTCCTGCTTTCTGCTTCCTACCTACAATGAGGTGAGTTCATCCACTACCACGATCTATTGCCTCTCTTCAGATCTAGAAACACAGAGCCAAGTGATCATGGACTGAAGTCTCCACTCTGTCTCCTGGTTGTCATGAACAAGCTATCCTGTTCCACCACACCTTTCTTATGTTGTGCAGATCCTCTGAAACCATGAGTTAAAGTAAGTAAATCTCCTCACTGAATTGTTTTCAGGGATTTTTTTTGTGTGTGTCACAGTGATATAAAAGTAACTCATACTTAAAGTGTAGATAACCACCACCTTCTTCCATGGTCCCTCATATGAATCTCAACTCCTTGTGTTTACATCATTGTAGATCACTCATGGCCATGAAAAAGCCTGTCTACATAAACCATAGAAAGTCAAGGGTGCACAGAGTTATTTCCACACAGTTATTTCCTAGCCTAAGCCATAAAAGCAGTAGCGTTTCTGTTCTGCCTTTTCAGGATTTCATCATTAACGTAGGGCAAGTGGTTCTTAAGCTTCCTCATGCTAGGACTCCTTAATATAGGTCCTTATATTGTGGTGATCCCTAACCATTGGAAATATGAGTTTTCTAGTTGTCACAAGCTGTGGGGGTAAGAATCACTAATAAAGAGTAACGACTGTCAGGTTGTAACTAACCTCAAGCAGTCCTATGGAGATGTCCACAAAGCAAGGAGTGGCTTAACATTAGAGGACATTATTATAAGATCTTACAGCCCAAGAAAAGTCTTTGTGTGCCTTGAATGTTGATTGTCATCAAACAGAGCTAGAGCTGGAGTCATCTATCCGTCTTGTTAAGCCAAAATAAGCTTTTCAACTTTGTGAGGTGGTTGTCTCAAAATATTTTTGCTATAATAATAGAAAGCTAACATACCACTTTACAATTTCTAATTCCTAAGGGCCTTGATAAAAAAAATCTCTTGAATATGATTTTTATAAAGTTCTGAGCTGTAGACATGATGGGATTAGAAATGCTTAGCTTAACTTTCAGCTGCTAAGTGTTAACATGGATAATTGATATGTAACAATTGACCAACATTTATTTGTTTTCCTGAAATGCACTCAGACTCAAATATTATAGATTATACTACCTTGACAGAATTTTAAGATCAATATGTGAGCATATTGCAACATATAAAATCATATACAATATACTTTCCGGTACATAGAAAGTGATCAGTTGGTGTGATGGCTTGGGAATATTTACAAAATAAGAACCTGTTTGTTTGTGGAGCCAAGTCTTAAAACAGCCAGAGGGAAATGATTATAAAAATAGATAAAAACTTCATAGAAATCATATTCAAGAGATTTTTTTTTATCAAGGCCCTCAGGAATTAGAAATTTGTAAAGTGGTATGTTAGCTTTCTATTATTATAGCAAAAATATTTTGAGACAACCACCTCACAAAGTTGAAAAGCTTATTTTGGCTTACATTTTAGAGAATTCAGTTTATGACCCACTGGTCTTGCTGCTTTTGGTCTGGGGCAAGGCAATACACCATGACAGGAAGGATGTGGTAGAGTAAGAGGCTCAGCTAACTGAGACTGGGAGTAAAGAAAGAAGGGGTAGGGTGCCTGTGAAGAGGACAGTGAGACCATACCCCTCAAACACACCTTGATCGGACCCTCAGTGATCAGACTCTCCATTGACAGCCCACTGCTTATGGATTCCACTTCTTCCCAATAACTCAAGGAGGAATGTCTTAGTTTGGGTTTCCATTGCTATGAAGAGACATAATGATCAAGGCAACTCTTATAAGGACAATATTTAATTGGGGCTAGCTGGCAGGTCCAGTGGTTCAGTCCATTATCAGGGCAAGAAGGGTGGCAGCATCAAGGAAGGCATCAAGGTGTTGGAGGAGCTGAGAGTTCTACATCTTGTTCTGAAGGCAACCAGAAGACTCTCTTCCTTGTGACTAGGAGGAAGGGCTCAAAGCCCACCCCATAATGACAATGAGGCCACATCTAACAGTAATAATCCCTATTGGCCAAATGTATTCAAACTACCACATGTAGACTAAGCTTTCAACACTCAGGCCTTTAAGGAACATTTCATATTCAAATCATGGGGTAAGTGGTATCCCCACATACCATCTTTTTATTTTTTGTTTCTATATTGCTACAACCATCTCTATGCTTCTATGTCTGTCCTCCTTCTCCCTGTAACCTTTTATGCTGCTCTCTCTTTCTGGATTGCTTTTTCCCTTGCCCTAACTCCTGTTGACTTTTCTTGCATTCCTTTCTCTCCTTTCCTGTCCCTCATCTTTTCCAGCATCTTCTTATTTCTCTTCTTATCCTTCATTCCCTCGACTCCCCATTTGCCTTTCACTTTCTTCCCCTCTGTGATGGTTTGAATAAAAATGGCCCCCATAGATCCATAGGGATTGGCGCTACTAGGAGGTGTGGCTTCTGGAGGAAGTGTGTCACTAGGGGGTGGACTTTAAGGTCTCAAATGCTCGAGCCTGGCCAGTGTGTCACTTCCTGGAGCCTTCAGATACAGATGTATAACTTTCAGCTGCCTCTCTAGCACCCTGTCTGACTTTGTGCCACCATGTTTCCCACCTTGATAATAAGGGACTAAACCTCTGAACTGTAACCCGATCCTAATGAAATAAATACTTTCTTCATAAGAGTTGCCATGATCACATTTTTCTTCACAGTAATAGAAATCCTGACTATTGACCCCCCTTTCTCTCACTTGCTCTCCTTATTTCTTATTCTTTTTAAATCACTATTCCTCAGCCATCTCTCCTCTTTATATTATCTCTGTGTTTTCTTTACTCTTATTCTTCTCATTTCCTTTACCAGCTTTAACCTTGGCCTTGGATAATCTTTATCTTCAACTTGACTGAATTTAAAATCACGTAAGAAATCGGTAATTTTATACCTCTAGATGCATCTGTGAGGGTATTTCCCTAGAGAATTAACTGAGAGGAATGACTCAACCCAAATATGGGTGGTACCATCCCATGGACCAGCAGAACAGAAGGTCAAAAGGAGCTAGGCAACAGAGTGTTCGAATTTCCCTTTGTTTTCCTCTTGACCTACCCTGACTTGAATTACCCAGCTGTGTCAGGCCCTCCCCATCATGATGGAACAAACATAATTGTAAGCCAAATTAAGTCTTTCTTAAGATTGTTTCTTCCCTGTGTTCTGTCCTAGCGACAAGAAAAGTAACAAATCCACCTGCCATCTATTTTAACTCTCATCTGAACTGACCTTAAAAGTTCACTGGGTTTGATTATAATGGGTTTACAAACTGGCATGTCATAACTGAGTTTGGCTTGCCCATGTGTTTTTCTTGATTTAATCTATGCCTCTCCAAATGTCAAGTGTCTGTCATAAATTTGCAACAAGGAATCACAGATTACATCAAGCAAAATATTCTTAATGCCCTTTCGTGGTGATTTTTTCATACCGTGTAGATTAGTCTCATAGTGGATATTCATTATAGCATATTTGAAAAGAATATAAAATTGTATTCAGATATTTAAGAACATTTTATAAATATTTTAGTAGAATGTATTTTCAAAGATAATATCTAGGGGATTGAGAGAAGGCTTTAGAGGTTAAGAACACTCAGGAAGAGGACCCGGATTTAGTTTGCAGTACCATATTAGGCACCTAGCAACTGCCTGTAACTCCAGTTCCAGGGGATCTAACCCCTTCTTCTGACCTCTTCAGGTACTTGTAGACACATGGTATACACGCACACATTCAGGTAACCACATGTGTGCACACATGTACACACATACACATTGACAAATCTTGACATTTAAAAGTTAGCTCTAGCCAGTCAAAGAATTTAGATATGAGGAATGTCACATTGTCAGATGGTTTTTAATGGAAAATTTAAAGGCCAGTGCCTTACCATTGGTGTTTCAAGGTGCATAAGCCACATTGGAAGGCTGTACCAACATCATCCTAGACACAGTCGTGGAACTGTGCAATGAGTAGGTAAAAGTCAAACTTCTTCCTCTCCATTAGCACCGCACTCTGTACTGGTTGATAGTAATAGATCCCTGTGCTTTTGTTCTCCATTTAAGGCAGATTCAGTTTCCCCTATTCTCCTGTACACTGAAGCATCATACTCCTCACGGTTCACGTAGTGGGCAAGTGTGACGATTAATTGGCATTGTATCTGGGAGACTGTCAAACATCCCTTTTCATATGTGGAACATCCATGCACACTCCAAAAAAACCTCAGAGCAATGGCCATGAATCAACCCCATTCCTGAAATGCCTACCACTGTTTTTATTAATAGCTTTTGTTTTCCGTTTACAAATTAGTATCATTGCAAAATTGTAAGGAAATAATCACAAGAGAAGAAAATAATGTCTCTCCTGATTATACTACTCAGATCTGCTAACATCATCGTATTCAAATTACATTTAATATACCTTTAAATGATGAGACACATCACTTAAAAGTTTTCAGCTTTTGTATGTAATTGACAAAAAGCCCTTGTCTACAATTAATTTCATAACTTGACTCTTTGTTACATGCATTCATTGTTAGCTTATCAATGACAATGGAGCAACTTAACATAGTCATCCATCTCACATAGTTACAAGATCTGTATGGTAAGAGACCGCTTAATACATTTTGCATGTAGAAGAGTGTTTGGAACTGTGACCTCCATGTTGTTCCTTTGACCTCTACAAGTTGTTCTTCTAACAGCAGAGTCACTTGTACACTTTTCCCTTTCATCGATTTCTCTCTTCATTCTCCATCTGTCACCCTGACAACCACCGTTCTGTTGATGCTTCTGTAACTACAGCCATTTTACCACAGAGAGTGAGATCATATAGTACTGATTTTTCCCGTGTCCATTTGTTAGGTGTAGAATATGGCGCTTCATCATGAATGGCAAGATACCCTTACTTTATGAGTCTAAATGATATTTCACCCTGTAGGCTCGCATCACAGTCTTTCATCTGTCTACTTCGTTCTTGAACATTTTCTTGTCTGCACATTTTTCCTTTGCAAATAATGATAAGAGAAGCATGGTCATACTTCATTTCGTTTGTATATATACCTGGGTGGGGAATCTTTGGATCCCACGACAGCTTCATTCTTAATTTTTTTTGGAGAAGTTTCACACTATTTTCTATAATGGCTGCCCCAATATCTATTTCCACAAATTATGTGCAAGTCTCTCCTTTTCTCCAACATGGTATCTTGTCTTTTTTATTCCAGGTATGTTAATAGTTATGAAATAATATTGTGGTTTAATTTGCATTTTCCCTGATGACTAGTGATTTTTTTTTTTACGACCTGCCTGTATACTTGTTGACAATTCAAATATTCATTTTTGGAGAAATGTGCAGTCATCTTTAAATTGTGCAACCATCTTTAGAAATTTGGATTGTTTAGGTTCTTGGAAATTGGGTTTCCTATATATTTTAGATCTTAACCCATGCGGTATCCAATTTGTGTTTTGTTTGTTTGATTTTTTTTTGATGGGGTATCTGTGTAACACTGGGTGTCCCAAAACTTGATCCGTAGACCAGGCTGGCCTTGAACTTGAGATCTACTTACCTCTGCCTCTGAGAATAAAGGTGTATGCCACACACCCAACTAATATATACAATTTGTGAATATTTTAAGTACAAGGGATTGAATCAAGGCTTTAAGCATAAAAGACAAATAGTGTACCATTGAGTTATATTTCAGCCCTTGCTTTTTTTTTTTTTTTGAGACAGAGTCTGGCTCTAGCATTTAGGTTATCTTTGAGTTTGAGTTTGTTATACAACCCAGGCTTGCTCTGTAGTGACAGCCTCCCGGGCAGGCACTTTCCTTTTTGCCCTTGAGTGTCTAGTTGAATTTCAGAGAAAGGATTTTGGTGAATTTATATTCAGAAAAATTCATAAGCTTTTGAGATTTTTTTTAAAAAAATAAATCAGTCAACGTAATAAAGTTCAGACACTGGTTCAGAGAATGCATAGCATTTGGTGTTTGACATCTGGAGATGGAGTTTCACTATTTTCTCTGCTGTCTTAGCTTCGTAGAGCCTTTGTTTTCTCACTAAAAATGAGAAAATCTCAGAGTTGTCCTGAAGGTTAAGCAAGTGACTATAATGTCCCTGTCAGTGGTAAGCAGTAAAAAAAATAATGGAACATCCTAGTAATTATAATTCTGCCTTGCTCCCATCCTGTCCACATTCATACTGCGGAGCTATCATCGTGCCCAAACTCAACACGCTAACAGTGGCCATCACTTTCGATACTTTTCCTTACTAGGATCATCACAAGCCAATATAATGAATTACAAGAGAAAGGGTTTATTTCTGCCTCACAGTCTGAAGGTGCAGTCCACCGTGTCAGAGAAGATAAGGCAGTAGGGACTGGACCTCTCACTCACATAGTAGTAGGTCACATAGCAGAGAGAGATGAATGCTTGCTTTTTTTTAATCAGCTTTCTTCTTCCCCCTGTTGATTTAGTCTGGGACATCAGTCCACGTGACAGTCTCACCATGTACGGGATGCTCTTTTCTCCTTAGTCAAATACCTCTGGAAATACCTCACAGGTTTGTTTCTTAGGTGATTCTAAAGCCAGTCAGGTTGACAGTGGGAAGTAATTCTAACAGCTGTTTAGCTTTGCTTGATATGAATTGAAAACTTTAAATACTTTTGCATATAATCCCATAAACACATAAAGTTACACTGGTGTTCCTGATTGTTAGAAGAAAGTGCAGATAATTTTAAAAAAAAAGGCAAACTGCCGGGCGTGGTGGCGCACGCCTTTAATCCCAGCACTCGGGAGGCAGAGGCAGGCGGATTTCTGAGTTCGAGGCCAGCCTGGTCTACCAAGTGAGTTTCAGGACAGCCAGGACTATACAGAGAAACCCTGTCTCGAAAAACCAAAAAAAAAAAAGGCAAACTGAGGATAGTTAACTATAAGTCTGTTTACTAGCTGTAAGTAAACAAAAGAAGAATTGATAATGTCCTTTGAGGGGAGGTGTTTTGTTATATAAGTAAATGGTGTCTTGTCTTTCAATTTGTTTGCTACTAGTAAGGTATTGTATACATCTACACCTTCTCCTGCATAACTTATTCAAGAAACTTAGAAATTGTTCTCCTGAATCTTGTTCTACAAAGAACTGCGTTTTACTCAAAACTAAAAACAAAGTTTGGCAGCCTAGATTTTTAAAGTGCAGTGTGAATCATTGTGGCTTTCTCACCATGTAAATTATTTTTTATTTGAAAACCTGGATAAAAGAAAAGTGAGAATAAATCAAGCCTGGCCTGAAGGTCACTTACATTTTCATTTTAAATTGAACATCGAAAGCAATGTTACATTTGAACTAAAACAGTGTAAAGCAATGGTTTAGAGACCCTGGGGCAACTTCAATCTAACTCAACTGATAAATATTAACCACATATTATGAGTTCAGCATTGAGTTGGAACACAAAGATGAATTTAATGTGGCTGTTGATGCTGGGGGGAGTTTTGTATAATTTAATACTAGTCCCTGAATAGACGGGGAAAGAAATTAACAGCCCTGAGAGATGCAGTAGCTTTCCCATAGTTAGCAGATAAGGAGTAGAGCCAAGATGAGAACATTTCTAGTTTGGTATTCCTTGCATAGCTCAATACTCCTTGCTCCGAAGTTTTACAAAAGATACAGTTTTTACGTTTGGCTAGAGCTCTTGGGCCGGGGCTATCCCAACAAAGCAGGTCGGAAACATTTCCATGAGAGTCAGCAGCTCAAAATAGCTGCTGGTCACAGCAGCTTTGTTCCCAGCTCGGGAAGAATGAAAGAAATTCTAATTATACAACTGGCAATGGACAGTGGTCCCTCTCAACATGCATTTGAGTGCTTGCTATGTGCCTGGTTGTGTGTTATACCCCAGGAATATAAAGTAGACCACAGACAATTCCTATCCTCAAGAAACTAATGATCTGGTGGAGGAAATAAACCTGGAAGGCAACGTTTTCATAACAGCGTACAGCTCCGGCCAGTGCCTAAGGAAATCCATTCTAATTCTCCTTTTTAAAATCACGATTTGTTAATTGCTTCTTATTTGAAAACGCTTTGACCGGCGTATAAAAATTTCCAAACCCAAATTCGATATTCCTTTAAGAAGTCTCTGCGGTTGGAATATGCAAAAGAAACTGGTAAAAAAGAAGCATCATTCAATGCTCAGAGCCCAAACCTCAGCGCAGAGGAATACATTACGCAGAGCTGTAGCTCTAGGAGCGCAGCCATTTCTGCATTTACTTGGGCTGAAGTGGCCTTAGACAAAAGCCTTCCCTCACCCCCAAATTTGCCCTTGAGACTTTTAGATATGGTCCTATGGAAGAAAAGGAAGTGAGAAGGGGGTAGAGGGAGTTGGGAGTAGAGAGAGGTGGGGGAAGAGGGAGTTGGGGGGAGAGAATATGAACGAGCTTGCTGATTTGCAAGCTTGTCATTCTGGACTAACTCCAGTCAGCATTCTCCAGTGGCTTGGAAGGAAGAGAAGGAAAGAGAGTCCTGACCTTTGATAGTGTCACACGTGGGAATTCCACCCATTGAATAGGGCTGAATCAGTGATGTCAGAGGTATGCTGCTCTTCCTCAATGCCCTAACTTTGGTACCCTTGCATTAGGCATTTATCTCACACTAATATGCATTTTTCCTTCTTGGTGCCTGATAACTCCCTTGAGGAAAAAAAAAAGTCATACTTTAACCTTGTTTATATCATTTTTTTTTCTTTTCTAATGTCATCAGAGTTAAGTTGACGGCTTTCAATAATGGTATAAATCATTGCTTTAAGTATAAGTTCCACAGCTGTTACTGGCAGCTCAAGAAGTTGTGCCCGACCTTAGAAATGCAGTAAAAAGGGATGTACGTTCTTAATTGGCTCTCCTGAGTCACCAGCAAAGCTGACCACCCCACAGAGCTATACATAGTCTGAGATGGGTCAGGAGAAGGGACACAAGTATTTTGCAGGAATATTTACCTTCACTTCTATTGTCAACCCATTTTGAAAATTCATTTGCCCTGTTTGACACAAGAAATAGACAGCCTGACAGAACATGATGGCATCCCAGGAGGAGACATACATCTGGGAAAAAGCATCAACTTTGATCTGTAATCTTATCTTCCCATAAATATGATCTCAGCGGTCCATAATACATGGTGTTTGCTTTTTTAGCTTATCACTTGTAGTGACACCGGGTACACAAGTTTTTGTTAGTCAGACTTCAATGGTGGTTCCATGAAAAAAAAAAAAACATGTTATTCTCTCGTGAAAAAAAATACATTTATTCACCCCCTCCAGATTATAATTGCTAGGAAAGTTTATCTTCTGATGTTGGTACTCAGATCAGTTCGTACAAATCAACTGTGCACTTTTATGTGTTGGGCCCTATGCCAGGAGCTGAGAACACAATGATAGCAAAGACACAGTCCCAGTTCCTTTCCTGCTGCCTAAAATTCAGAGTGCATAAGAGTGGACAGACTAGTTAGCTCTGGTAACATACTGAAGGATGCTAGAAGGACCAAGAGGACTACAGGGCTGAGGGAGGACAGAGAATGGAAACATAATTTAAAAACATGTTATTTGCCGGGTGTGGTGGCGCACGCCTTTAGTCCCAGCACTCGGGAGGCAGAGGCAGGTGGATTTCTGAGTTCGAGGCCAGCCTGGTCTACAAAGTGAGTTCCAGGACAACCAGGGCTATACAGAGAAACCCTGTCTCAAAAAACCAAAAAACAAAACAAAACAAAAAAAACACCATGCTATTTTTATATGTATAGTACATGTCTCTGTGTGTGTTTCTGGGTTTGTGCATGTGAATGAGGGTGCATGTAGGGCCCAGAGGCATTAGATCCTCTTGAAGTTACTGGCAGTTGTGAGTCATGCCATGTGGGTTCTGGGAGTGGAATTCAAGTCCTCTGTAAGAGCATAAGGAGATCTTAAAGGATGAGACATCTCTCTAGGCCCTGAAGTGTAATTATCTCCTAGGTGAAAGAGCAGGGCTGGAGGTGAGAAACTCTTCATATCTTCCCATGACAGCCTCCAGTGTCGGTTGTCATGGAAACTGCTTCTTATGTTGAATGGTGCTCAATTCTCTAGTTTTTGTGAATTACACCTGTTGGTAGCTTCCTGAGATAGAGTATACAAAAGAAAAGTTTTGAAACCACAGAATACCTTTATTCTGTGGCCATGATTGGTTAGTTTGACAGAGTATTTCGTTCTCTATTGACAGCCACTTTGGGGGGGAGATGCTGAAGGTATTTTCATGGTAGCATCTGGCTTTTTGTTTGCTGTAGCCAAGTCCAAAGCTGTACCTTATCCCTTAAGTCTGGCCATTTTTTTTCTCCAAAAGCTTTCCATGTCCCTTCGAAGCTTGATTATTTGATGATGGTTATCTAGACTGAGTACTTCATAGATTCTTCAAACCTCACGGGTGTGGCTGATGCCATGTGTTTCCTTCTAAGTAGGTCATGGAGGATAGGAGGGCACTAGGGTCCCAATTGAAGATATAGGAATGTTAGGACTCTAAGCAAAAGCCAGTAACGACAACATGCATGTGCGTGCGCACACGCACACACGCACACACGCATGCACAGAGAATTGGGCAAATAGACAAAGCTAGACGCGTTCTCGATATAAAGTCAACAAATCCAACTTGGAAGAAGCTTTACTTGCAATTAGGATACTGGCTTTGGGAGGACTGGATTTGAGTGACAGTGGTCCCAATGACCATCCCAAGGCTGTAATTCTCAGTAGAGAGCTAGGTGATATCTGTAGTTTTCTGGACATCCCAATAACTTTTATTCATTTTCAAGGAAATGTCAGAATGCCTACTTCAGTGGGTTCTGGAGATGCAACTATAAATATATATATATTTTTTTTCCTAAAAGCTTGAAAAATCTGTCCATTGACATAGTATACTTTATGAAGTAGCCGGAAGATAAGCCATCGTATGAAGAAGTGGAACTGTTTAAATAAGTTCAGAGTCCTCTCTTATATACTTATGACTCCTCAGAAAAGGAGCCAAAAATACGAAATAAAAAATTTATGAAAGAAATATTTTACCAGTGGCACTTCCTGGTGTCCTGATGTGGTGACTGAATCTCCCTCTAAAGGAGCTAGGCTTCTTTAAGGAAATGGATGATTCTAAGAGTGAGGCAGTTAGGTAAAAATAGCGCTTGTGGTACCTTGTGCCAGCAAGCAGAGCATGAAAGTTCGCAGATGTTGGAACCAGCTTCAAGCAGTTTCCACTGACCATTTTTGGAACAAATTAAGTATCTGTAAAGAGTAAATGAATGATCATAAAACATTTGCTAAATAAAATTCTACGAGTTCCAAAGGAAGGAGAGAGCATGGAGGTTGCAAGAGAGGGAGAGGGAGATGGAAAGGGAAGATGAATTTATAGCAACATCTTATTCTGAAAATAAGAAAGACATCTTTTAATCATGTCATCTTTGAAACAACTGTTAAAAGCAGTTAATGTATAGAATTCCTCTTTTGTTCTTTTAACAAAAGAATTGCAGTTCATTAATATGGAAGAGGTCAAAGAATTAGGAAATAGCATCATGTCGGTTCAGCTGATGAAGTTGGATTCTGGCAAAGATTACCATCAGGAGGCAAAAATTTTGGTGGGAAAGCTGATAGGGGGAAGAGTAGTCATACAGTGCCTTTAACCTCACCCCAGAGGTTATCTGTTAATTGCAAATGGAGGAAAATCTTTCCTTTCCAATGGAGATAGGCCACCACTTAAGATAGAGATTAAAACCAGTGTCACTGGCAAACACTCAAATACCTTGTGGCTGCTAGCACAGTCACTCAGTTACAGTATCAGTAAGGTACCGTTCTTGCCAAAAATAGTTAACCTAATCTAATCAGACTCGTAAATCTGATCCTGCATTTACAGGAGGGAGGAGGATTTAAAACCGAACCAAACCAAACCAAAGCAAGAGCCCCATAAAACCAAAACAAAAACCAAACAAGCCCAAAACCAAGCCAAATGACATGAGAAGGGAACAGCAGAAGAGCAACTCTGATTTCAACAGGAAATGGCAAAGGCAGTTTAAACCTGAGAACCACTGAGGCCTACCTAGAACCGGGCGCTCTTTTTATGAATAAAGAAAGAGATGATTCTTGACTAAATATGGCCATTCTGGTTGCTGGATGCCTCTCATCTTCTATCCCCTCCCCCCATTGGCTGTATTAAACTTTCCATGAATGTGTGTTTCCTCTTTGCAGTGCAGGTAAATTATTCTCCAGAATTGTTCAAACAAATAAACAAACAAACAAACCCCAGTTCCTATCCACACTCCTAACCGTATCGTTGTTGATGGTATGACATCACTACAGCACTTTGTAAATCACCCCCTTTAAGCTATTTTTAAGTGGAAGCAAAAGAGGGAAACATTTGGGTCATTCCTTGTCTTAAGAGTGGAGAGCAGAGAGCATCTTGGGCTTTCCTGGTATTGGAGGAGAAAGTTGGGGGGTTGGTAGAGCAGCTATGAGGAGTCTTCTTCAAGCTCCTGCCTTTGGAAGGCTGCTGAGCAACACTGCTTTTGCCTCTGTTGACTCCACCCTTGAGGCTCCTGAAATGCAGTCCAGTTTTCCCCTCTTTTTCGACGGTATCATTGTCTTCCCTTACTGGTTGGCACAATTCCTTCTGTTACAGAATAAGTAGATTTTCTTGTAGAGTTTGAAGAAGTCCATTTATTTTCTACTTTGCTCCTTTCTGGTAAACACTAGAGAGCTAAACCTGTCTAGTCTTTGTAGTGGGTAGAAGATCTAGGCAAGAGGTAGGGCTTAAAAGTGGTAAGATTTTTGCCTTGGTGAATAGAATACTTTATAATCCCATAATAATACTTGCTCTTTTGATCTAGGCCAGTGGTTCTCGATCTGTTGTTTCTGCTGAAGAATAACTTGGAAACTGGGCAACAATGCAAATTTGGTGGTGCTGACAACCAACGGGAGCTTAGACATCTAATTAAAAAAAACATCCAGGTGTTTCCTTTTACACACTAATATTCTGGAAGCACTTTACCCACTGGGAGTTCCCAAATTCTTTTATTAAACTTCTGAGTACCATGATACACAAAGTAGTAAAAAACAAAACAAAACAAAACAAAGCAAAACAGAGCAGAGCAGAGCAGAACAGAACAGAACAGAACAGAACAGAACAGAACAGAACAGAACAGAACAGAACAGAACAGAACAGACCCCCAGCCATTTAAGATATTTGTAGAATGCCTAGGAAGAGTAGTGTATAGAGAACACCTTTAGCGTGCTGGCAGTCTTGCTTTCCTTGCTACTGTGAGTCTCCTTGTTAAAGTTTGTAGATTAAAAAGACTGTGACATCAACCACTGGGAGGAGGATAAAAAAAAGAAAGTATACATCCACAGCAAGTTGTGATTCAGCTACAGAGAATGGAACCTTGTCACCTGCAGTCAAATGATGAGAGGTGCAACATGCCCCACACAGAGAGTAGCATTGTGTGCTTCCTTTGATGTGGAAACCTGGAGGTCACTAGGGACTGAAGGATGCAGTGGATGGGGAAGGAGGACGGAAGGGTAGACGGACATGTATGGTAATATCACAGTGAGCTCAACAACTTGTACAACTAATATGTATTAGTAATTACTAAATAGTGTGTGGACCACATGAACGAAAGGAGACAGAATTGACACGTTTTTATAGAAAAGAAGAGCAGCTCCTGGTATAGTTAAAGACAGTATGTTTTTACACTTATAGCATAAAAAGGAAGCCTTTTATGTCTATATTGAATATAGAGTTAATAAAGAACATTGGGAAATGGTACAAAGGAGGGTAGGGGAATGGAGTGAGATGGTCTTGTTTGAAGAGAAGTTTTTATGCGTCCTTGGCATCAACAGCACCATCTGGCCTTAGCTTCTTGACTCAGCCAGTTGGAATTCTAAGTCATAGACCAAATTCTACACAGAGAATGGAGAACTTACTCATGTGCTATGGCCAAGGTGTATACTCTGTGTCACACCGTGTGCATCAGTTCCAGATGGGATGGGTGGGTGGCAAAGGGCTGGGTGCCATTTCTCATTTATCATTATTGCTGGGCAATCAATAACCAATGGCAATTTTTTATAGCCTTTTCCCTAAATTTTTTATTAGTAGAGATATTTTAAGATCTTGAACTGGAGAAAGAACATAATATTTTTTCTTATTGTTGCATATTTTTGAGAGTCTCCTATAGCCTAGGATGACCTTGATCTTGCCACATAGCTAAGGATGATATTAAAATTACTAGTCCCCACCCTCAGAACATAATTCCTTGAGAGTAGTTAATAGTGTACAATTGCATAATGGTGACGATTTTAATAGTAAATGACATACAGAATGTTTCATTTGATAAAATTGTTTTATTAAATATTTATTATCAACATATAAGCATATAGCTCTTCTACCCAGATTACACAGGCCTGGAAGATACTTTCAAAACCCTGAGGTTAATGAGTTATATTCTCAGGAGGAGATACAAATTAAATGTCCTTCAGACTATATCAGGCTGTGTCCACTAACACTCACCAGGAATGTCACAATGCTTCCATGAAGGACCGTTCCTAACTCAGCCTCAGGCAGCTGCCCCAAGGTAAAACTTGAACAGTATGGTCTGTCTTGCAGCAGATTGTTTTGTGCAGTTCCTGAGTGTGAAGTTATCATTTAAAAAGGACACATGCTGACATCATCCCAGGCCACTTTCTCTCCTAGGTCTGTTTGAATAAGTAAGATAAATGTATAGAGGATATAAACACCGACTATCAGTGGGCATGAAGGCATGTTCTCATTATATTTCATTACCTTTAATACTAAAAATGTCTCCTCCATTGCTTCAGTGAAATCTTCAAAAGATCACTAAAACAACAACAAAATCTCTTCTGAAAAAAAAAATGTATATATGTGTGAATTTCTATAAACTGACGGCCCAGTACCTTGGCCTTATGCTACCTCTGTGGATGCTTTATATATGAGGATAATGTTATTCAACAGCTGTCATTCAGATGTTGTACTAAGTCAGGTGGTGGGGGTGCACACCTTAAATCTCAGTACTCAGGAGACAGAAGCTGTTAGATCTTGAGTTCGAGGCCAGCCTAGTCACATAGTTCAGGATAGCCAGGTTTACACAGAGAAACCTTGTCTCAAAACAAAACAAAACAAAACAAAAACAAAACAAAACAAAAAAAAGAAAAGATGTTGTACTAATACTGGGAAAAATAATTGTAGGGAATCTGTTTTCAACATTTTATTTTAAAGCACACTAATAATTCATTGAGTAGAAGGACTTCAGATTTTTATATTTAAAGTAAACAATGAAAACAAATTTTTCTTTTCATGTAAAGGGTCACAAGTCACAAAGAATGTTTCTGAAGACAGTAAGAAAGCATGCCTTTTCTAAGACTACAATAGAAGGAAAAAAAAAGAAAAAGAAAAGAAGTGTTCACCATGAAATACAGGAACTGCAGGAGTCTGGCAGACAATACAAACAACTAGGCAGTCTATAAGTGGTGTGGAGATAATGTCTCACCTGCGGAAGAGGTGATGGAGGCAATGGCTCTCAGCCCAGACGTATACTTACAGGAGTCCCATAGGGTTAGGTATTTTGACTGTCCATAGAATCTCCAAATCTAGATTAAAGAAAGGAAGGCAGGAAGGCAGGCAGGCAGGCAGGCAGGCAGGCAGGCAGGCAGGCAGGCAGGCAGGCAGGCAGGCAGGCAGGCAAGAAGGAAGGAAGGAAGGAAGGAAGGAAGGAAGGAAGGAAGGAAGGAAGGAAGGAAGGAAGGAAGGAAAAGAAAGAAAAGAAAGAAAGCCAACAGCCAACAGAAAACCACCACATTATTTATCTTGGGAATTTCTTGAAAACACTGTCAAACCAAATCCGTCTGGGGTCTCCCAGCTGCTATTCTTCATTTGTAATCCCAACTGTGCCTATCACCTTTCTTGACCACAAAAAAATGCTAAATACCAGATACAATTGTACCAAATACATGAGGAAAAACTCACTACTATTCAACATTGTGAATAAATTAATAAAATATGCATTTTATGGGTGAAGGCTACTCCAGTAGCTTGCCAACTTGCGCGTGTGTGACATGTGAACCTGTTTTCACATGTCACACGAATGAGATAGGAGTGTTAATATACTGACTCAACACCCAGTGAATCGGTGCTAAGAGTCTCAGTCTCTTTCTCTGTCTCTCTCCCTCTCTCTTCCCCTCCCCCTCTCTCCTCCCCCTCCCCTCTTCCCCTCCCCCCTCTTCTCTCCCTCTCCCCACTTCCCCTCCCCCCTCTTCTCTCCCTCTCCCTATCTCTCTCTCTCACTCACTGGGTAGTATGAGTCAATAGAAGTCACTGTGTAATTGTAATTCTGGGAGTCCAGAGTTCATAGCCTTACAGATTAGCTCTCATATGGCTATAATCTAGTATGCATGTCTAGGAAACAATATGTAAAACATGAAATGGTTTCCAGGGCTTATTAGATTATGTCATTTGAAAATGAACAAAATGATACCTTTATCGTCCTTATCCTCATTAAGCTTTTATTACAGTAACATTAAATATGGGTCATTGTAAGTAGTACTTTCTGTGTCTGAATAAGTTTGTTTTTAATGAGTTACAGAAATTCATGTTGAGGAAAAGGTAAAAATTATTTAACTTTTCTTTTTTCAAATTTTATTTACTATTATAGTACATATGTTCTAAATGTGTTTGAACAGAGCAGAGGGCAGAGAACTGTCAAGAGTTGGCTACCTCCTTACACTGTGGGCTCCTGGGATGGAACTCTGGTCATCAGACTTGTGTGGCTAACCATAGGTACTTTTATTCACCGAGCCACGTCTAGAGCCTAAGTTTTATTTTTCTCTGTCGATGTTTAGACTTGGCATTCTCTTGGTTGCCTGTTAAATGTTTTAGAGTTCGTGAATTTTAAAACTTCTTTTTCTTTTATTTTTTGTTAGATATATCTTTATTTACACTTCAAATGTTGTCCCCTTTCTTAGTTTCCTCTCTGAAAATCCTCTATCCACTTCCCTCTCCCCTGCTCCCCAACTCACCCACTCCTGCTTCCTGGCCCTGGCCTTCCCCTATACTGGGGCATAGAACCTTCACAGGACCAAGGGCCTCTCCTGCCATTGATGACTGACTAGGCCATCCTCTGCTACATATGCAGGTAGAGCCATGAGTGCTACCATGTCTTTTCTTTGATTGGTGGTTAGTTCATATTGTTCTTCCTCCTATGGGGCTGCAAACTCCTTCAGCTCCTTGGGTACTTTCTCTAGCTCCTCCATTGGGGACCCTGTGCTTTGTCCAATAGATGGCTGTGAACATCAACTTCTGTATTTGTCAGGGACTGGTAGAGCCTCTCAGGAAACAGCTTTATCAGCCTTCTGTCAGCAAGCTCTTGTTGGCATCTGCAACAGTGTTTGGGTTAGGTGGTTGTTTATGGGATGGATCCTTAGGTGTGGCAGTCTCTGGATGGTCATTCCTTCAATATCTGCTCTGAACTTTGTCTCTGTATCTCCTTCTGTGGGTATTTTGTTCCCCCTTCTAAGAAGGATCCAAGTATCCATACTTTGGTCTCCCTTTTTCTTGAATTTCATGTGTTTTCGAAATTGTATCTTGGTGATTCTGAGCTTCTGGGCTAATATCCACTTATTAGTGAGTGCATACCATGTGTGTTCTTTTGTGATTGGGTTACCTCACTCAGGATAATATCCTCCAGATCCATTCATTTGCCTAAGAATTTTATAAATTCATTGTTTTTAATAGCTGAGTAGTACTCCATTGTGTAAATGTACCACATTTTCTGTATCTGTTCCTCTCTTGAGGGATATCTGGGTTCTTTCCAGCTTCTGGCTATTATAAATAAGACTGGTATGAACACAGTGGAGCATGTGTCCTTATTACAAGTTGGAGCATCTTCTGGGTATATGCCCAGGAGTGGTATAGCTGGATCCTCCGGTAGTACTGTGTCCAATTTTCTGAGGAACTGCCAAACTGATTTCCAGAGTGGTTTTACCAGCTTGCAATCCCACCAGCAATGAAGGAGTGTTCCTCTTTCTCCACATCCTTGCCAGAATCTGCTGTCACCTGAGTTTTTGATCTTAGCCATTCTGGTTGGAGTGAGGTGGAATCTCAGGGCTGTTTTGATTTGCATTTCCCTGATGATTAAGGATGTTGAACATTTTTTTAGGTGCTTCTCAGCCATTCGGTATTCCTTAGTTGAGGATTCTTGGTTTAGCTCTGTAGCCCATTTTTAAATAGGGTTATTTGGTCTTCTCCAGTCTAACTTCTTGAGTTGTTTATATATATTGGATATTAGTCCCCTATCAGATTTAGGATTGGTAAAGATCCTTTCCCAATCTGTTGGTTGCCTTTTTGTCTTATTGACAGTGTCCTTTGCCTTACAGAAGTTTTGCAATTTTATGAAGACCCATTTGTTGATTCTTGATCTTACAGCACAAGTCATTGGTATTCTGTCCAGTAATCTTTCCCCTGTGTCCATATCTTCAAGGTTCTTCCCCACTTTCTCCTCTGTAAGTTTCAGTGTCTCTGGTTTTATGTGGAGTTCCTTGATCCACTTAGACTTGAGCTTTGTACAAGGAGATAAGAATCGATCAATTCACATTCTTCCACATGCTAACTGCCAGTTGAGCCAGTACCATTTGTTGAAAATGCTGTCTTTTTTCCACTGAATGGTTTTAGCTCCTTTGTCAAAGGTCAAGTGACCATAGGTGTGTGGGTTCATTTCTGGGTCTTCAATTCTATTCCATTGATCTACCTGTCACTGTACTAGTACCGTGAAGTTTTGGTCCCAATTACTCTGTAGTACAGCTTGAGGTCAGGCATGGTGATTCCACCAGAGGTTCTTTTATTGTTGACTATAGTTTTTTGCTATTCTAGGTTTTTTTGTTATTTCAGATGAATTTGCAAATTGCGCTTTCTAACTCTGAGAAGAATTGAGTTGGAATTTTGATGGGGATTGCATTGATTCTGTAAATTGCTTTAGGCAAGATAGCCATTTTTACTATATTAATCCTGCCAATCCATGACCATGGGAGATATTTCCATCTTCTGAGATCTTCTTTGATTTCTTTCTTCAGAGACTTGACCCCCAAAATTCCACCAGAGAACTCCTAAACCTGATAAAGAACTTCTGTGAAGTAGCTGGATATAAAATTAACGCAAACCAATCAGTGGCCTATTGGTTGCATGTTAAGTGTTTGGGAGGTTGTGAATTTTTTTACAACTTTCCTAAAAAAGGGGGTGGGTTACTTCTCTGTTTCTTATCTATGTGTGTATGTTCCATGTGTGGGGGTGTCCTCAGAGACCAGAGGGGTCTGTCAGATCCCCTGGAGTCACAGGGGGTTGTGAGCCACTGACATGCATGTTGGGAAATAAATATGGGTTCTTTTGAAGAACAGCAAGTGACAGTTATCCACAGAGCCATTTCTCAAGCTCCTAAAGAAAATTTTAACAATTAAATGTCACACATAGACATATGCATGCATCACTAAATAAAATAATAGATTTTTGTTGAGAAAATCGTGCATTATTTTTTAAAAAACAAGACTTTAACATCTAACTGTATAGATGTGTATATGTGTGTGAGCAGACACTCATGTGCATGTTAGTGTGTGTATGTATAAATGTATATATGTTTGTAGTCAGAGGTGACTGTTGGGTAATTTGTTAAGTCCTTCTCTATATCATATGAAGTAAGGTAGAGTCTTACTTGAAACTAGAGCTCACTCATGTGACTAGCCTAGCTTACTCTAGGAATCTCTAGTCTCAGCCTCCCAACAGTTGGGATTATAGGTGGTCTATCCAAGTATGTTACCTACTGAACCAGCTTCCTACCACCACCCCCCCCAGGCTTAAAGTCTTTTGAAATAACTGGGTTGCTTGTTTCTATTTGCAAATTTACAAAATATTTCTATGAATTAGTATTAGCTCTAACTTGTACATTTAATTGTTTTTTATCCTTCCTACTCCCACATCTGATTAACTTCAGTTTGCTCATTTCTGCAACATGTACCTCACCTAAATTTTTTTCATCACAGAGCACCAAGCACCTAAGCAAAGTCATCAGGATTACATCTAAAGCATTCATTGGAGTTACAAGATGAACATCCTCTAATATGACAACTTGTGAAGATAAAGAGATCACTTTGAAAGGAGTATTAGTCATGGCACCTAAAATATATAAGCAACATTGCTGCTTTTACCTCTTAAAAGTGATAAAATGTCTGTATTTTCGAATGAATGTTCTTGCAAAGAAGGGTAAAGAGTGACACGTGAAGCTCATTAAAACTGGAGTCTGTCACAGTCTCATGTAAGCAATTTTACTCCAGTGTATACACCTATAATCACATTATGTAATGCCTCTTGTCTGAAGAGCTAAAGCAGGTCATATATCACAATCAAAACAAGGATAAACAAGCATGGTAACCTAGAAACATGATGAAAAATTTCACAATGTTACATAATCAAAGCACTTTAGTAGGTGATCTAAAGTGGTGACATCTGCGTGTGCCCATTTATCCATAAGTTTAGAATAAAGTTTGCTGCCTGCCCATGGTAAGAATGCGGTGGTATTTAGTTGGAACGTCTGATTGATTACTTCCACAGGTTAGATTATTACCATAGCTTGCCCTTGGTACCCAAATATCCTCTGGCTTTCCTCCAGTATGAGGATGTTATAGAGGAAGTTCTCTGTCATCATGGTGGAGTGGGGACCACCTGAGTTTGGGATGCTTTCCTTCATCTTCAAAGATATAATATGCACAATATAGAATCACAGGCCGTTGCACCTTCAAACTGCTGGTGAAAGTGTATCATATAGACTCAGCAAAAACATTTCAACAAAGTACAGTTTTCTTGCTGGGTGTGATGATGAATCCTAACTTCTGGGAAACTGAGGCAGGAGGATCTTCAATTCCAGGCTAGGTAAAATGGCGTCAGAAAAGTTGAAATTTCTCTACCATATTCTGATTCATTATATCTGTCATTTATTTCTAATTCAGAATATGTTCTAATTGATCCCACTGTACATGCCAAGGTATAACTGTTCACACGATGGTCCCAACTCACGAAACAGGAAATGATGTTTTCAGTATAGTGTGTGATTAACCAGGTGGTCACCAAGTCTAGCTGTGCTAAGGGCATGAGTGCTGGATGATTTCGTCAGTATCTAGACAGTGAGACAAGCATACAAAGCAATGTTCCAGTATGGTGTTGAAAACATCACATTAGAAGCTGTTACAGAATACTATCAGGATACAGAGTTATGTAGACTATAGGTTTTAAGAGTATGCATCTTAATCTAGAGAATTCGGGTTAGGGCGACTGAAGTGCTCCGCACAAAGACGACGAACGCATGGGTCCTGCCAACAGCTTGAGGGAAGGGGAAGGAGCCAGGCAAAGTCGAGGATGTATAATAGGCAAGATCAGGTAATCGACTAGAGAAGAGGCAGGAGTGGATGGAACACATATGTATGACATGTAAACATATGTATATATGTGATAGATTTCTAGCTTAATTGGAGGTACTGTTCATCTTCGCTTGTGAGAAGTTCCTCATCGTACAGAGGACCAAGTGTGAAACTGAAGGTAGAGTGCCCATGGTGTATCTTTACAGAGATCTTCACACAATTTTAAAACATTTACTTAGGTTTATTTGTGAGTGTGGAACTTGGGGTGGGGCATATGTTGCACTGTGTATGTGAAAGGCAGAAGAGGAGAGTCTTGTCCCCCCACCGTGTTTATAAGGCAAGGTCTCTCTTGTTATCTCTGAAGCTTTACAGATGCAGTGGATTCTTTTGTCTACCTCTCCTATGCAGCTGTGGGGCTGCTCTGGGGTTGGGATTTACAGACAACACATCTGGCTCTTTTTTTTTTTTTTTAAATCTTGCTGACCTCATCCAACAGTTTAATAGAGTCTGAACTTTCATTAGAGGTTAAGTGCCTTTTATAGATAATGTGCCTGTGTTCCTGTGATGACTCTGTGAACCGCCGCATCTAACATTTTGAATACTCCTACATTCTCTGATTCAGCTTCAAATGTTACCCCGTCTTTGATTTCACTGAAGCCAACCATGTTTACATTCGGGAAAGTGTGTAAGAACTGACTCTCTGCCTGGAACCTCCAGCTGCTTTGACTTCTGGCTCTCAGTAGCAGTTTCTATTCAGCGTTGGCTCATGGCTGAAGGTCATTTCTCGGTACCCAAGCTCTCCCGTGGTGCCTTGCTGTCACCCATCAGAGCTCCCAGACTGCATATTTGGGGCTTTCCAGGAGGGGACCTGACTCGGCAAAGCTGCGTCAAACCTGGATACTAACTCTTTGTGGTGAACATTGACGGTTTATGTGTCTTGGAGCTCACCCTCCTAGGAAATAACCGCATTGCATTTTCCTTTGGTGGGTCCCTCCTTCCCACTCAGCACTGTTGGCAGCTCTGAGGCAGCTGCCGCTGCATTCTCTAAGAGGCTGTAGACAGTCAGTGCTCCGTATAACTTCAGCATCTCAGTGCTGATTAACGGCTCAAAAATGATGTCGTTCAAGTGGAAGCCTTGTAGTATGCAGTATGCTTTATGCTTCCCGAAATTCATGTGCTTTCAAAGATTCCTCCCTGTTTCTGTATCCGCCCTGCCCCCATCCCCCTTTTCCTCTGGTTGAAGAAGTATGTAGCGTGGGGAGGTGCTATTGACCTGAAAATTAAGTCATCTTCAGGAAAAGGCAGGGAGACCACATCCTCCCTGCATGCATATCTAAACCGCTGGGGTTTTCAAATTGAGCTGTTTTGGTATAAGACTTTTTTTTTTTTTTTTTCTAGTTCTTGTTGTCCTTTTACTGACAAAGTAAGCATACTTTGTATCAGGATTGGTCAGGGGTTGTTGATATGGTAGAGTGCGAATTGGAGGCAAACGTCTTTGCCCTTGTGCAGTTCACATTGATTGGAGGACATCCTCAGATTTCCTTAATAGTACTTAATCCCTGCCAGGATTTTTGCTCAGTTCTTAGTGACAAATACTTCTGACCCTGGGCTTTGCTTACCAGGTCATATATATATGATCTACTTGTTTATTTAATGTATATGAGTACACTGTTGCTCTCTTCAGACACACATGAAGAGGGCATCTGATCCCACTACAGATGGTTGTGAGCCACCATGTTGTTGCTGGATTTGGACTCAGGACCTCTGGCAGTCAGTGCCCTTAACCACTGAACTATCTCTCCAGCCCGAGAGCTTTTTATTTTACAGGCATCAATTTTGTTCACTCAAGTATCTTGCCAGATTCAGAATCTCAGCTACTACCAATCTTCTCTAAGCTGTCTGACCAACATTACCTCAGACCTAGTTTTTAGGCAATTAATAAATTAAATTAATTAATTTTGTTGATGATTTGTTTTGTATGATGATTTTCAAATGCCATAGAAATAGGAACTATGAAATTTTTTTACAAGTCGGGCCGTGGTGAGAAGGGAGGTGGGGGCTGAGGAGAGAGAGGGAGAGCTAAGGGCTCATTTCAATGCTGTCCCTCACAGCAGCATCCAGAGGGAGTGGCTCAGAGAGAATGATGCTGGTCGAAACAAACAGGGTGATCTTTCATCTTCCTTCTCATCTTTCTTCCTTTAGGTGTTTGAAATGTAGTCATTAAACTACTGCTTAGAACTATTGTAGAAGTTGAACTGCAGTGTTAAGACCCCAAAATCCTTGCCTCTATGAAACTTGTACTCTAAGGGAGTAAGGCATGGAATTCTGAGCCTTCGTATATAAGCCTATCAAGAATGAGGAGGGGTGGGCATGGTTATGTAACTACTCCAAAACCAGAGGAAGGCTAAGAGAAGAGCCAGTGTGTATGATGCTAAGCCCATGTGTGTGGCAGAAGAAATTGAGTGGGTCTTAGGTACGCAGTGTTCAGAGTGAGCTAGTGGATGTTCGTTTAAATACAAGCTGAGTGCATTCCGAAATAGAATGCTGGGAACCAGAAAAAGAACCCAGGCAGTTTTCAAGTGAGATGAAGATTTAAAGAAGAAAACTACATCAGGGGCTGGGGAGTTGGGTCAGTGGTTCAATCCACATGGTGGTTCACAAACACTGGGGACTCCAGTTCCAGGGGAATCTGATGGCCACCTCTAACCTCTGCAGGCACTAAGCAAACATGTGGTGCACTTACATACATGCAAGCAGACACGCTTTCATATGCATGGAACAAGTAAATACATCTTACAAGATACTTCAAAGGTTGGAGTTTTCACTGAATGATGGTTACGATAGTGTTTTGGGAGAAAGTTTAAAAGCCTGTTATTCTCGCAAATCATTGTATATCTTTTGATAAGTAGAATATAAAAATGATCAGGATATACATATGCAATACATGTATGCATGCACATACATATAGACAAACATACACACACATGTGCACACACACATGTAGACCCTACAGACTTTTTTTTTTAATCTAAGGGGAAATTAATGGTGTGGTGATAGTCAGGAATATCTCTTCCTTAGCAATGCTCAGAATTACTTGGTAAAACCCCTCAGCGGTGATATTCCATCTCATTAGGACTTTTAAATTTGAAAGTCTAGAGTTGGAATTTCAGAATCTCCATTTTCAGAAGACTTTCTAACAGTATTAGACCCCGTGAGATTTGCAACCGCCTGCTGTGGATTTCTGCTGGTGACCTGCCTCTATACTGGAAGTAAATTCTCTCATGCTATTGACGGCCTTCCTTCATTAGGTCAGATTTCTTAGTCTGATCTGGCCATAGAGCATTTTTCTATTGAGGTTGTAATCTTCAGCCAGAAGTAGGACAGTGTGTTGAAGCTAAGGGACAGCGATAGGGTTTTAGAGTTAACCTCGTTCTTCTCTTGATAATGTCTTATGTAGCCTAGACTGTAAACTCATGATGTAGGCAAAGATGATATTGTATAGCTGGCCCTCCTGTCTCTACTTTCCAAGGGCTGAGATTACAGGTGTGTACCTCCACACCCAGATGATTAACCTTGATTTTTTTAATCTTCTTGGCTTGTTGGCCCAACAAGAAGTTTCATCCACACCATTCAGTATCTGCTAAGAGGACCTAATATAGGTGAGTAGACTTTCTTGCCAGGCCCTTAATCTGCATCTTGTTGGGTTGGGCCTAGACCTCAGCCACATAGTCACCACTTGATCAGGGCTGTTTCAGCTGCAACAGAAGTAATTCAAGTTATTTCGATTTTAAAAGGTTATATTGGTTCAGATCACTAACCGGTATATCAGGTGAATTTCCAGGCATATTAGTAATCATGAAAGATCTGTCTGCATAGATGCTGGAGGTGGGAAAGCTTTAGGGATGACTTTATGGTTAAAGGTGGTTGTTTAGTTTGTTTAATAAAATACTCTGACACTACCCCCCCAAAAAAAATTGGGAAGGAAAAAGTTTATTTGGCTTACATTTCTAGGTCACATTTCATCATTGAGGGGAAATCAGGGCAGGAACTGAAGCAGAAACCATGGAAGAACATTTCGTCCTGGGTATCTTTTTCACTTGCTCAGATAGCTTTTGTAGATAGCGCAGAACCAGCAGCCTAGGGATAGTGATGCCCTTGGCCCTCCCCTATCAATCATCATGGCCTCTCTCACAGACAGCCACAAGCTAGTCTGATGGCGGCAAAATCCTTTAGCTGAGATTCCTTCTTCCCACGTGAGTCTAGCTAGGCCCTGGACTAGCTGAGATGGGGCCAGAAGGACTCACTACAAGAAGCATCATTGTGGAATCTGCCCAAGCGGAGGCACAGAAGTGAAGGGGGGGGGGTCTACATCCAAAGAAAGATAAAGGAGACAAGGAGGGAGTGAAAAAGAGATTGCAAGTAAGGGGCATAATTAGTGCCCAGGAAGATGCCAAAGGCCCACAGCAGTCACGGTGATTTCAGTGCACTCAGAAACGGGAAGGAGGAGCAAGAGAGCTGATATATGAACTGTCTGTCATGTGACCTTCAGCATTTCTGCCTTGTTTGCCTTGTTGACATTCACGTGCACCCAGAACCTAGTTGTTTGTTTGTTTTTCTTTTCTTTTCTGGCTAGATTCCTTCCTTTTACTTGTTTCGCTTTTGTTTGTTTGTTTCTTTATTCATTCATTTATCGATTTGTCTATGTATGTGTGTCTGAATCTATCTATCTATCTATCTATCTATCTATCTATCTATCTATCTATCTATCTATCATCTCTGTGTATGTGTAAGGATAGGTGTACTTTTGCTACATCATACGTGTGGAAGTCAAGAGATAGCTTGTGGAAGTCTGTTCTCTCCTTCTACCATGTGGGTCATGGTAGTTGACTGAACACAGCTTGTCAGGCTGGGCGATAAGTACCTTTACTCACTGACCCATATCCCTGGCCCCAAGATCTATCCCTTTAACCAACAGTTATTTTCTAAGAGGCTACCAAGCAGCAAACAAAACCCAGGCCTGGGACTAGCCCTAGCCTGAGGAGTACTGAGATGTGTCCGGGGGTTGGGGTCGGGGATCGAGCAGGAGCTAGGGCATGGTACAGACGGTGGAAAAGTTTTCTTTTGTTTAACTTACATTCTTTTTCACACAATACATTCTGATTATATTCTTTCCCCCTGCCAATGCTAACTCCTCCCATATCTTCCCTACACATACAATTTTGTGTCCCCGTCCCCCTATCTCATTCTCTTTCTCTGTCTGAAAAAAAACAAAACCCTCCAAAAGTAAAAATAAAAACAAACAAATAACAACAAAAGCTTCCAAAAGTAAATCCAAACAAACAAATAACAACAAACCCAACGAGACAAAACAAAACAAATCAAAAACCAAAGCATGCAGAAAAAAAAAAAACCAAAACATGTAGTTCATTTTGTGTAGGCCAACTACTCCCTGGGATGGGACCTGCCCTTGACTGACATGAATTGCTATACTCAGTGTCACTCCATTAGAAAAAAACGATTTTCTCTTTCACAGCAGGTATCACTTGCAAGTAGTTTTGTATATTTGTTTGTTTGTTTGTTTTGTTTTGTTTTGTTTTTGTTAGGAGTGGGACTTTGTGTCCATGTCCTCTTCCCAGTGCTGGGATACTGGGTAGCTTGAGCCATTGCCCGTCTGTGTATGCTATACAGTCTCTGTGAGTTCATCTGTGTATTAGCTCTGTTATGCCCAGAAGATGCTGTTTCCTTGGGATCCATCATCCCTGGCTCTTAGAGTTTTCCTTCCCTGTATTCAGTGTAGATCCCTGGGTACTGAGGGGAGGACAGTAGAAAAATACTACATCTCAAAGGAGAGCAAGGACCTGAATGAGCCCAAGCAGAAAGCTCAAGGACAAGCTTTGCGTGCCTAGCTAAGGGCAAGCGCTGTCTGCGCGTGCTCCAAGTGCCAGGGATCCGCAGGAGGGCAGTCAGTAGTTCAAGGAAGGGGTGGACTACAGGACAGGCCTCAGTGGGGGAAGGCTCTTCCAGCTCTCAGATAGGGCTCTGGATCGGATGATGACTCCCTTCTGATCCTTCTAAAACACCAGCTCTTTGTGTTCAAGGTCCAGAGGGCAGAAAAGGAATGAATCAGAGAGATAGGCTCTGAGAGGCCAGGGTGAGCAACGCCGAGATAACAGAGCTCAGGCTAGGGCTGAACTAAATGCAAAGTGCAGCCACGCCCTGTTCGCACTGCATTTCTGTCTTTAAACTGCAAGTCTTCGCAGAGTGGGAGCGAGAGGTCATGCAGCCTCCCTGTAAGAATTCCCTTCAGATCTCTTAGCACTTTCTGCCGAGATGGAGAACAGGGAGGGTTGGCACACAGGGGTATGAGATCAGAGAATTACGCAGCTGATACTTTAAATTCCCACATTTCCCCATCTCCTTACGGGATCAGGGAACATTTCTTACACACACACACACACACACACACACACACACACACACACACACACACAACACACACACAACACACACACACACGCGCGCACACACACACACACACACACACACACACACACACACACACACACACACACACACAAAGGCTGACATGCCTTGATGCTTCCTTCCCTGATTTGTTCTTTGTTTGAATTGGAATTATCTGTTAGGGTGAATAATTGTTTAACTTAAAGACACAGAAAACACTGTGTAATGACTGTGTAATGTCGTTTTCCTGCATGTTAAAGTAAAATTTTCTGTAAAAAAAAAAGTCACTATTTAAAGAATGGATAGGCCTGATAGTTGTTTTTTTTTTTCTATCCTATACTTTCATTGTTGAATAAAAGTATATTTTATCATGAAAAACAGATTCTTGTAAAAAATGTCTTCTTTCTTTCTTTCTTTCTTTCTTTCTTTCTTTCTTTCATTCATTCATTTTTATTTTTTGAGATAGGGCTTTTCTATGTAGCCTTGACCTATCCTGGAACTTGCTCTGTAGATGACTGTAATCCTGGCTGGCCTTGAACTCATAGAGATGTGCCTGCTTGTGCCTCTGTCTCCCTTAGTGCTGGGATTAAAGGTGTGCACCCCCACTGCCCAGCCACCGTAACAACTCTCTATGGGAAAACATCTGATTCTGGAGTAGGATGAGAAAGTGAATGACCACATTTAGATTTGTGGTTTGCAGAAAAGAAGAGTAGACTAGAGTAGAATGAAACTAAGTATTTTGAGAACTTGGACATTCTTTGAAATTGACACTGATTTTTTTTTTTTTTTTAACAAGCAATTGGAAAAGTTTTGGTCAAGTTTGAAGTTTGTTTTCTGAATTTTATGTGAACATTTAGGCAAGCCTTTCTTTTTAACTTTTGATCATTCTTGTTCTTTAAAGAGCCATTTGATTATGATGATGATGATGATGATGATGATGATGATGATGATGATGATGATAGAAGGAGGATGTCACACATTGGATTACAGCACTTTGGGAAAGCTGGTCCACCATTTGTTTTATATATCATCCCATGTCTATACCTATTCCTAAAGAAATAGACAAGGTCTTGGGACCCAGTGTACCTACACATGTATGTGTAGGACTAAATAATATGTTTTCCTTCTTTTTCTTGTCTCCTCTGTTCTTCCATACTATTTCCTTTCACTAAAATGCACAGTCCTGACCCACTAAGATGATTTTATTACCCATTTTAAAGCCACGACCTGTATTTAGAAAAGGAAACACAGTATTGAAAAACAGTTCTTTTGGATTGAGAACTACACATAAGCTATTAAGCAGTGAGGGGATGTGAGTGGCTATAAAGGGAAGCCAGGAATTATTTGGGGGTCCTTTCTCTAAACTAGGGAGATCCCTACAATGGTTCTGTGCCATACTCCTAGGCTAGATGGCTGGGTGTGGTTTTCCTGACTCTGGCCACAAATGCCATTTGTTTTTTCCCAGCCCTTCACAACTGTGCCACTAGTTAGCGTCAGTCACCTAGCAGAACCAGAAAAGTCACAAGTTCTTGAAGCACCAGCTATCTAGCCATACGCAGATTTGTTCTAGTTGCATACGTCTAGGATTTAGTGGCCACAGAGAAGAGAGAATTAAGAGAGAGCAAAGTTCCTTTCTGCATTTGCCCGTGAAAGTCAGCCATTAGTCCAAAGTTCACCACAAGCCTTCCTGGTCTATGACGGGTCTATTCTTGTCCAGTCAATTAAGTCCACACACGACACAGAAATGAATTATTGGAGTGGATCTATTGTTGAAATCTCTCAGAAGAAATACTACATATTAAAAGTTGTTTTGCCTGAGATAATAGGGATGTGCTGAAGGAGTTAAGGGCATTGACTGTACAATCTCTGACCTTGATATCTGAGTCTCTTCATCTTGGTGTAAGCTTCAGGAAGATGGAACCAAACCCACAGTTTAGTGTCCCCATATCTCTGACAAGGGCTCAAGCATGTCCAACTCCTGCCGCTCCTTACTTTTTGTTGTACTACTCCAGGTACCAAATATTCCACTCTTCTGTGGATGAGGGGACCCGACGTGTCTGTCTTCATCGCCTGGATTCATCTCCAGTCAATACTACGTGGCTTTCTTTTCTGCAGCTTCCTGACACTTACAGGAAAGATTCTCAAGGGACTTGAGTCTATTTTTACTCCCCACCCCCGTGTCTAATCTGGTATCTTGTTCTGGAAATGATTCTGACTACCATTGTGTTCATCTGAAAACTTCTGGTTGTTTTCATTGTTGCCATTTTGTAGGAAGGAGTCAGAGACGGATTTACACAGTGAGAGCTTGCACCTTCATGGCCTCTCTAAGTGACAAAGAAACTGGAAAGAATGGTTCTGTCTCTTCAAATTTTAATTTGAAATAGCATCAGGTACTTTAGTTCGAGAGGACTTTGTTATGTAACTGAAACACTAAAACTGTTTCATCTTGGTGAGAAATTAAGTAACCTGCACATCTTTTAATATGTACATTTTCACTTATGCTGTGAACCGGTGAAAAGGTAAGAAGGAAAGAAAGGGGGAAAAGATAGGAAGAAGGAAGATGCTTCATACTTTTCCAGCGAGTTCTCTACCCAAGGACTCTGAAGGCTATTTATTCAAATATTGAAGCAGTTAGAAATCAATTGAACTAATACTGACATATGACAAATTTCACTTGGCAATACACTGTCAGAAGAAAAAAAGAAGTTATTATTCTTTAAATTAATTTATTCTCTCATACACTGCGTCCTGACCACAGCTTCCCTTCCTTTCCCCATCCCCTCCCCACCTCCTCCTTCTCTATCCACTCCTCCTGTTTCCCTTCAGAATAGGTTAGGCCTCCTAGGGCGTATCCACCAAACATGGCATATCAAGTTGCAATAAGACTGCACACATCCCTCCCCCATATTAAGACTGGATGGGAGAACCCGGTAGGAGGACAAGGATCCCCAAAGCAGGCAAAAACATCAGAAACAGTCACCACTTTTTTCTTCTTCATGATATTGATTATATTTGGAGAATGACACTTCAACCTACCTTACACTGACAAGTTAAATTGGTACCGGCAAGTAGAAGCATGCTGGTTCCGTTTTCCTGAAAGGACAGATGCCATTAAAAAGTTCTACAAAGTGTCCTTTGTGGGTGTGGTGACTGCTGTGATCTTTGTGCGGCTCCAGAAAGATCAACCAGGCCAAACAGTTCCATGTGAGGTTTATTGAAAGAGAAAAGGGCAAGGTGGCTGCAGAAAGTGAAGGGGTGTGGGGGGGGGGAGGACAGGGGAGAGAGAGAGAGAGAGATCAGAGGGGCCTTCCTTTTACATATGGATAGTGATGTAGCCACAGGTAAAGGTGAGAGGTGAGCCAAGTGGATTCTGGGAATATGGTGGCTGTTGCCTTGGCAACAGATGTGCACTGTCACCTATATGTGATGACGTCACAGGTTTCAGAGGTCCTGATAACAACAGTGACAGTATTGGGCCCATCTTTTCCTGTAAACTTAGCAACTTTTGTAGCCTTGCAGACAAATATTTTCTTCTGTGTCTGTGTCTTAACAGAAGAATCAGCAGTGAAGGGCTAAATGTGGACTGAAGCGAGAGATGGAGCAGGCCAAGCTACTACTGAATTGCTGTAAATGCCTGGCTGTGAATGGCATTTTGATTTTGTTTTCTTTAAAAGTTCCTTAAAATTTATTTTCATACAGTATATTTCAATCATGTTTTTCTCTCCCCAACTCCTTCCAGATTCTCCCCGTTGAAAAATAATTAATAAATCCCGGTGGAGGGTGGGTTAGTTACCCACCTCAATGGTTTATGTTCCTGAATGAAAGACACACACACACACACACACACACACACACACACATACACACGACCTTTATTTTTCAATATGTCTTAAACAGCACAGTAGCTGGGCCACTGCCTAATCTCTATGAGGTTAATTTTGAGCAATTACTAACTCTATGTGCTATCTTGGTTGCCGTGGACCCAGTTGGGTGCCCTCTGGGCCACACTCTCCCAGCTCCTTCACATGGCAGCCATGCCTCTCTGTCCTGCAGTCTTCCCAGGCATGGCGTCTTTCCTTCCTCCCTACTCTCCCGGCCTGGTAGATCTCCTCCTTCTTCCTCTTTCCTGGTCCAAAGCCTGGGAAATCCTAAAATAAAAAAATACTGTGTCTGTCCTCCCCAGCTATTGGCTGTTGGTATCTTTATTTATCAGTCAGAACCAACTGGGGGCAGGTTCCTAGAAGCTGTGTGCAGACTTCTCTGCAAACAGTTTTTTTGGGGGGAACATAATTAGCATTCATAATACAAGCACCTACATACACTTAGCTATACTCCCTACCTCCATACCCTCTTAGCTTCAAGCCCTTTCTCTTTCAAAGGAAAAAAAAAAACAATAGAAAAACGTTAAAATAAAAGAAAAAGCCCACCAAAGTCCACCATGAGGTCTCTTTTTTTTGTTGGCCAACTACTTCTGGGTATGAGATGGGACCTGTGCTGAAGTGTGGTTGATAAACTTCCTGGTAACATTCCATACCTGTGGGGAGTCAGAGTCGGAACTCAAACAGGGCAGGATCCTGTAGGCTGGAGCCGATGCATATATATATATATATATGAAAGGAATTTAAGTGTTGAAATCAAACAATGGAGCAGACAATGTTCCAGCTAGACATCTTATACACCAAGGTTTTTAGTGAGGAAATTGTTGCCTTCTAGACCATTCTGTCTTGCATGTTGTGCAACCTTAGCTAATCAATCCATTAGGTGCTCCTTTTATCTCCCATGACCATCCCTCCCAGTCTTGCACAGCATCCTCAAGGCTCTCTGATTGGCAGCTCTCTTAAGCCCCTGGTTATAGCTTTTGCCATCTCACATCTGTATGATGCCTGGAGCGTGCATGCATCCTTTTTTAAATCTTAACTAGTTAGGCGGTCAACACCTTTCTCATGGTCATTCAAGGCTTTGTTGGCTCTGGACATATGGCCTCTCTCCCACATCAAGCAAGACCTTTATCTGCCTTTCAACAATTATGTGGGCCAGTTAGAGCATTCCACAGGTAAAAACACTTGCCATGAAGCTCTGAAAGCATCAGTTAATTAACTGGAACCCATAGTGGAAGGAGAGAATGAACTGTTAAACCTTGTCCTCTAGTCTCCAAACATGTACAGTGGTACCCATGTGTCTACCCTACTTTCATACAGAATAATAATAAATAAAAAGTAATATAGAACACTTATTATTGAATACCGATTATGTGAGAGATTCTCTTAGATTCTGGGAAGAATCTCATTAGACACATATCCTGTTGACAATTTATAGCTTAGAACAAGTATTAGTAAACTATGACTTGTGGACTAAATCCAGCTCATTATCTGACTTTGAATGTCTCTGTCTGTCTCTGTCTGTCTGTGTGTGTGTGTGTGTGTGTTTGCAGATCCTAGGACATTAACCCAGGGTACTACCGTTACTAGGCATGTAGTCTATCATTGAGCTAAGCCATAGACCTCTAATATGAAGTTGTATTGAAATATGCTACATCCACTCCAGTAGTGACTCGCTTGGCAGGCCTGAAAACCTGGAAGCAGTCCTGAGGCAAAGAGTTTCAAGGAAACCCATCCTCCGGAACCTTGGCATCCCCATAGCTAGAAAGCCCCAGATTTGTCCCTGCAATATCGTGGAGGGTCTTACATGCTTTCTTACAGTATTTTACTACATAAGAGTTAGAAATCTCAGGGCAAGCTTGGCAAAGTATATACTTAGAATCTTCAACAGCCAGGTATAGCAGGCTACATTGCAGATTAGAAGCAAGTTGGTGAATTCTTCTGACAAATGGAGATTCCCCACAGATACTTAAACAGCCAAATTACACTCTTGCAAGAATTTACCAAGGCTTAGGAAATAGGGGGTTGTGGTATTACATTATTCATGAGAAGGTCTGCTAGAGCAGATCCTGGTGCTAGCTTTCACAAGGCTCAAAGGAGTAGTACAAATTGTGACTAGAGTGTGAAATCCTTACCTGTCATTAGCTGACCCTAGGCAGAACTGCTTTATCTTTACTGTAAATATTACCTGGTTCCTTTAAGTCCTTTTGAAGTCATTCCTTTGTTTTGTGTCAGGTAACTTCAATGTACTTTGCCTACTGTGACATTCTACCCCTTTGTTTTCTGTATTATATAAGACTGGTGTTCACTTTGTGAAAATACATTCAGATTCTACACACACTCTTGTTGTCATCTCTGTTTGTCACCCACTTTCGCCGAATTCTTGCCCACTTGCCTCCAGGGACCTGATCCATGCAGACAGGGGACCAAAATGGTCTGCGGCACATTATATTTATTCATTTATGTATTGCCTATGGTTGATTTTATGCTATAAAGATACATCCATGTAATTGCAACAGAGACTGTGTAGCTTTAAAAGCCCTATTGCCCCTTTAAACAATCCTGTATCCCTGGCCTAGAAGTGTCCTTTTTGAAATATATGTCATGAAGGATTATTTTTTAAAACATCAAGTATGGACAGATACTTTTATAGATGATAATGAAAATGAGTTACTAGCTAAACAGAATCAAAGTATCAAACACTCAAAGTACGAGCCCAGATAACTGTGCCAAACTGTTGTAAAAGTTTCTAAACACAATCTTAATTTCTGTATCTATCTCCCAGTGGGTGGGTGATAGTTTGCAGACCACAATTGGCCAGTATGCTACACTTTGATTAGTGTTATCCCAGACGTGATGACAGAAGGCAATCACGTAACAACACAAATAAAATTCTCTGTCAACTATTATTAGGAGTTGAGCTAAAGCACAAAGAAGGCTTTGGTGTTGGGCGACCAAGATGAAATTTCTCTGAAGAAATGAACCTCTGAGCTTAGTTTAATGAGTTAGTGTAGCTGGAGCCAGGTATAGTATAGGTTTGTAGTCCCAGCTTACTGGGAAGCTGAGGTGGAAGATTGTTAAGTTTGTAGCCCGTTTGCACTATAGAAGAGACCTCATCCCAATAAACAATAGTGATAAAGGTATCTGTCGGGTACGGGAGCCACAGAGCCGTGGGAGCAGGCCTGGAACAAGATTGAGGTTGAGGTCCATACAAACTCTGGAAATCTTGTCTTGAGATGAGCAGGAGTAGGATCCCTAGTCCCTGCCCCAGGCCTCCGTGTCCGGAACGCGTCGCCCTTTGGCCCACCTTTGCCAGTACCTCCCCCCACCCCCGACCCCCAGGAGGTCACGAAGCCCGGTAGCCACTTTAAACTTTCAGGTCCGGCTGGACACGACCTTATAAGGAGAAAGGCAGCTTCAGTGAGCCACCTTGTTTAATGAGGTAACAAAGGCTATTTAAACCTTTGGGGGCTGGGTAGGGGTTCTTGGGGTGAGTGTACATCCTTAGCTGGGGCCAGGGTGCTGGGGAATGGCTCAGCCAATCATGTACACTCACCCCCAAAGCTGCTTCCTGAGCGTCTGTAATGTGGGGAAGCAGATCCTACATAGCAGGTGTTAATACTCATAAATAAATGTAAATTGAGCAACGAGTGTATTTTGTTGGACTATCATAATTGCACGAGGGTACCCCTGAAGTGTGAAAGGGTTTATTCTCATGCACTGGGACCTCCGCTCTTCATTTTATATGTTTCACCTGTAATACCCCCAACAATCCCATAAGGCCATTGTCGTTTCAGTCACGCCACGTTTAAGTTGGCAGTCAATCAACCCGCACATTTTATCACCGATTTGGACACAGGAGCTGTTCACAACCACGCGGGCAGCTGTTAAGTGGCAGACGCGGAACTGAACTCCAGGTACTTGATGTCTTGGTCGGTGCTTTCATCTACAGTGTTAGACTATCGTTTTCATGCCAACAATCTATGATTTCAGCCCTATAGGCATATGCCACTAGTTCCTAACAATTCTAATTTTGATTTCCTTGGCACGATGAGGACATACAATTTGTGTTTTTATATTACCAGCATTTTTCACTGAGCAAATGAATGTCAGACCTGAATATTTAATGCATTTTACTTCAAAGCCATTTGCAACTTCTCATAGGAGGAGAAGTATATGTATTTATTGTATGTTATACTCACAAAACACACATACACATGTACACCACACACAAACACAACACAACACATACACATGAACATACTAAATGAATAAAAAGTATTAGAGTGAATGAGTGAGTGAAAAGAATTAGGTTTATTTATGAGTTTTGGAAATTCCAAGCAGCTCTTACTTGAAGATGTAAACCTGTGTCTCTTGTGATAGAAAACTCCAGATAGACATGTAGGTCAGAACTCTATTCTGTGAAGCCAGAAAGACCCCCCAGGATTCTGACACCAACATCACCAACATCATCTGTGATCCAAGAAGCACGTCTAGGCTCGCTCTGCTTTCTTTTCTAGCGCTGCAGTAATAAAGCAACACACAGGGAAGGGTTTGCAACAGTCATTCATTGTTTCACCGTTCTGCAGGCCACAGGTTCCAATCCAGGTGCCTGACGACCATGCTTGCTCGGAAACCTGTTGGTAGAAATCCTTCCTTGCTCTTCGCTGGCATAGCTTTGTGCCCCTTGGTTTGCAAATTTGTCATTCAGATCTCTGCCTACGTCACCGTATGTCCTGTTTCCTCATGACCTGCCCTTTCTGTCTGTCTGCCCATGGGTCTTAAAATGGCATGCTTCCTCTATACAGTTTCCCCTCCTATTTTCAGGCAGGGCTCATCAAAATGACCTTCCCTAAACTTGGAGAAATCTGTAAAGGATCCATGTCCAAATTCATAGGTAGACAGTAACACTTAGGCCTTCATTCTTTGCCTTTAAGGGTGAGGTGACAAGCTTAACTCACAACAGTTTCCAACATCATGCTTAGTGCTACAAATGGCAGAAGTGGGCAAGAAAGATCAGGCCTCCTGTTTGTAAGGATGCTTTCTAAACATCATGCAGAAAATCCTTCTTAGATTGGCCGTAGCTTGGTGCAAAGTCTTTGTGCTCAGCTAAAGTGGAAGTCTAACATAAAGAACGAAATGGATCTGTATTGAATAATGAAAGTAGAGCCTGCAATATGGCCTTAAATTGAGATTCACAGGTATTACTCACAAAACAGTCTCTGAACAGACAGCAGCTCGTGACCTGATGAAGTAAACTACAGTTGCAGTTAACTTTGAGGTTATGCCGAGCCATGCCTTTAGCTTTTTGTAGTAAGCCCAGCACTTGCAACACACCGTGTAGCAATCAGAGACTGTTGTTTATCCTCCAACGTCCAAGCTCCACTTTTCTGTGTAGTTGTCTTTTGTTGCTGGAGCAAGTGGCTATCCAACAAGTGACACTTCCAAGACTGTGGATTTCTGCATGAGTAGGTTACGGCGCTCTAGAGTCATGTCCTTAGAGCCAGAGGCTCATCATTTTCTATTTCTCTTCTCCCTTCTTTTTACCTAGTGGATGTGATGCTCAATGTTCTCTGATAAGGGTGGAGACCTAGGCTAGCAGAGAAATAAGATGATGGGGCCTGGCTCCCCAGTGTCATGGACCACCTTCGTCGGCCCACTTCTGCCTTAACTTGGATCGCTAATGTAACACAAATCAGGGTTACCTGGAACTTTGATATAGAAACGAAGTTTGCAAGTTAAAGCACAGATTTTGTTACTTAGCTTAAGTGAGGTGTCAGGTAGCAGGCAAGAGGGCATCATTATCATGTGGAAAGCTACCTGTCATTCTTATACAGTAACAAATTACTCTCCACAATGACTGGGAAAGCAGATTAAATGCTGAACGCTCAGGGCCGAAACTTTAAGGGAAAGGTTAAAAAAAAATGTTGGCATGTTTCAGTCGCTGCTTTCACCGGACTTTCCAAAACTGGTAAGGGCTGCAGGAGTCCACTCACAAAGACGGGAGACACTCTTTCCCTAAGGGAGGCCTTTTCTATCAACAGCTAGCAATCTAAGTTGATAAATCCAGCAATTCCAGGCCTTCGGAGGGTTGAAAGAATCAACCGATTCTTCAGGCCGAACTCTAGTCGTGACAACACGCAGCTGGAAGCCACGAGGATGATAAGGTTGTTGGAGTTCCTTGTTAATGTCTGTGGACTGCTTTGAGAGCACATCTACATGATAGCAATAATGGTTTTAGATTTCCTTCAGTATCCAAAAAAAGCACGTTAGAAAGTTCTAAGTTTTTACCATTGGAATAATATAATTAAAACAAGCTTTCTTGCTCTGCAAGTGTAGCTTTAAAGTAAATTCATCTACCCAAAGATTTTCAAAATAAAGGATCCCTGGGTTACATGAAGACTTCCCAGCAGGCATATGGACACATAAAATTTGAATGGTATTAGTAGAAAGGTTTGTTCATGATTATGCTTGCCTTTCTTTCTTTCTTTCTTTCTTTCTTTCTTTCTTTCTTTCTTTCTTTCTTTCTTTCTTTCTTCCTTCCTTCCTTCCTTCCTTCCTTCCTTCCTTCCTTTCTTTCTGAATTATTTATTCATTCTATATGTATCAGTACACTGTAGCTGTCTTCAGACACCCCAGAAGAGGGTATTGGATCCATTACAGATGATTGTGAGTCGCCATGAGGTTGCTGGGATTTGAACTCAGGACCTCTGGAAGAGCAGTCAGCACTCTTAACCTCTGAGCCATCTCTCCAGCTTGCTCATTCTTTCTAAATGCTAATAAGAACATCTCTGTGGGCAAGAGCCTTGGACATCCCCTTCGCTGTGTGTCCTTTCACTGTTCTCCTCCATCCATCTGACTATAGAAGGTCAAAGGTCACAGCCCCAGCTCCAATTTTTATCATACAGCACATGCATCATTCTTTAGAGCGTCTGCAGTAACTAGAGACCATAATAATGCAAACTAGATGGCTTGTAATGAAACAAGACCATTGTGGCCGGAGGCAAGAGTCATTGAATTGCAATTTATATGAATTGTTCTACACGATGCTGAAAGCACAAGATTAATATTACTCAACATAAAATCATGTAAAGGAATGGCAGAGGAAATTTGAATTAAAGAGGAAAACGGCCTGCTGGTAAAACTTTGTTCACATTTTTTTAAAATTTTATTTTTGAAGGGATATAAATTGTTTATTCCCCATCCCAAATAAATATTTTCACAATAGATTGTGAATTTATTTGTTAAACCTATTGTAACTTAATGGTATTAACATCTATAAAATGTTAGAATGATCAAAAGACAGAAATAGTTTTAACAAAGAAGAATTTATATATAGATTAGGATAGAAATTTCCAAAATGAGAAGAACAAAAAGCTTCCAAAGCCTTTGGAAGTACTGAAGGAATAAATGTGGTATATAAGGCACTTAGAGTATGAGGCGTATGGGAAATACATATGGGATTAAAGTCTCTGGCCTCAGACCAACATTTATGAGAAAATGGCTGTAATCTAAGTTGATTCTATCCTGTGTCCAGTCTACATTGAAGAGAGCAAAATACAGGAATGATTCCCTCAGAGCTACCAAGGGAAGTCATACTCAGTCCATGCAAGGATATCAAGTAATGTTCCCTCAGAGGGAAAACAGTACCAAGAAAAGCTTGAAGATACAGATATTTTTTAGAAGATTAAGTTATAACCGAGACATGAAATTTTGATAGTCCTTAAAAGAATATAAACAGAAGTTGAGTTTGCTAAATATACAATCTTAAGTAGGCAGGAATTAAGTATAATCACTTTCCAAATGCAATGTGTCTCTTTAGCGATTGAAGGAACAAGAGTCCTCAGAAATTATGTTTGATCATATGAAATGTTATTTGAGAAATAACTTCTCACTCTGGATTCTCTTTGTCACATATAGATGCATCTCAATATCCCACATGAAAGAAAAGACCTTGGCTTACTTTCGCATGGCACGGTCTATATACAGCTGAGAAAAACTGAACAAACTTATTAAATACTGAGGCCATATCTAAAAGCTATATTTACCAAATATAGAACACCATCTCATTATCAAAGAGTACTTCTCACTAATAGACTGTGTCCTTCATTACACTAATCATGCAGGCCGACTGATTTTGTTCACGTTTTAAAGGATATTTATTAATCTGTGAGACACCATGACACACTGCAGCTTCTATAGCAAGATTTTGTTTGTTTTGTTTTGTTTTGTTTTGTTTTGTGGGTGGAGGTTTTAGGGGCTGAGGGTGGACATGAGGGGATGAGGAGATGGGTAGGATTGGGGTGCATGATATGAAATTTCCAAAAAATACAAACTTTTCATTGAAAGAAGATTGTACATCATTGTGTCAAATGACACGATTTGTTTTCATTGGCACTGTTTTCATTTCTCTTGATCCACTGGAAAGAGTGACGGGCATGTCTTGTTTTATAAATGTAAAAATGTTCAACGTGATTCTAGTCTTTGTTTTGGGGTGTCAGGGATTGAAACTAGGACCTTTCTCATATCAGGTGAGGACCCTACCACTGAACGACATTCGCAGTCTCATAGTATGTTAAAAATGTGTCCTTTTTTTTTAAATTTTACAGGTCCTAAGGCCTTATCTGTTAAAGGATAGATGGAAAAATAATAGCTTGTATTGCCGTAGTCAACAAATGTGTGCTTTTGTCTCTAAGAGCAGAGCCAATGCAGCCTAGTGAAGAGGGAAGGAGTCTGAGAAGGGTGTTTTGATTCGTTGTGCTTCCTCATTCTTTCTCCAATGCCCACTTCCACACCACATGGCTCCTTGTCCGTCATGAGTTTGACCTCCGTGCAGGCTAAAACAACATGGCTGGCTTCCTTTTCTTCTCCCTTCTTCACAGCTGCTGACAGCACCATCTCTTCTGCTCCAGGAGTTTTTCTTTTAAACTTGTACAAAATTGTCTTTCAGCTTACAACAACAACAACAACAACAACAACAACAACAACAAAACAAGTGTAACAAAACAACCACAATATCTATTATTATTATTATTATTATTATTATTATTATCATTATGATCTTGGGATTCGAACCAGAGCCTCGTACTCTCTAATACGGTATCACTGAGCTAGAGCCACAGTCCATATTTTAAAAATTAATTCAGAAGAAAGAAGGAGTTTCAGAAAAGGATGATGGAGAAAGAAGCACTCACTCATCACAATTTAAATGTTACTAAAACGTGTCAGAAGTGGGCAACATGTCTTTCTTACTACAAGCTCCATTTAGGTGGCACTGGCTATCCTAGAACACACATGTAAACCAGGTGGGCAGTCCTTGAATTCACAGAGATCCTACTGTGTCAGCAGTTCAAGTCCTGGGATTGAAGGTGTGTACCATCATGCCTGACACCTCCTTTTAAACTTTTAAGCATGTAAAAAATGAGTATAGTTATGACATTTCACACATGGATACTGCACTTCGTTTATATTTAATCACTATTGTCCCTGTCCCCCCATCATCTCACCTCTCATGGCTCCCCCATCTCTCAATAACCCCCCCCCCCTGTGTTCTCACCATTTATTCCACACTGGAATTGCATTTTTTGCCACTATTTAAAGTATGTGAAAACAAATTTATAACTAGATGGAAAATATTTGAGAGAGTCCTTATAGAAACTTAGTGTTCTTTAGTTATGTGCTCAATCAAAAATCCTCAGACCACATTCGTGTTATGGCAAGTAGATTACCTTGTGTCAATGTCTAGTTTGAGAGATATGGGACATCTACTGCTCCTGAGCTAATAATGCCTGTGTTTAGAATTGCTGGTAACTCTGGATGCTGTACATTGTCTAGGGAGCCAAAAAGAAATCAGCAAAGGTTGTCTGCGAGAAGTGTTGGGAGGTTAAGCTTTGGATTTGGGTATAACAGATGAGCTCCTCAGGTTAAATATAAATGTAACATTAGGTTTGAGGTTAAAGAACCACTCAGGAGGCAGTAACAATGTATATTTGTCTTCTTTTTCCTTTTGAAAAAAGTTGAAACTATTCTTTGGGGTTTTTTTTCTTCTATGTTTGATGTGGTTACAAGGAGATCATCTTGTTGATACCAAGTTATTCCACATGATTCCCCTGTATCCAAAGCAAATACTAGTTTCCAGTATTTTGTATTCTTCAAATAGGCTTGTGCAGGTTCCAGTTATGAAGGGCATTCATTCTGCTATAGCTAGAAGGCTTGGCAAGATTTTCCCAATGAAGCACGGTGTACCTTATTAGGTATTAAAACACCTTATTAGGTGCTTTACTTTGAAAAAACAAAAACAAAACAAACAAACAAAAAACAAAGGTAACTGGAAAAAACAAGCCAATGGAATGTTTTGAAAGCATTTTATCTTGATTTTTCTAATAAGGAAAAAAATTGAACTTGATTTTATGAAGATGGGCGTTGGGTTTTATGTTAACAAAACTGTAGTTTTTCTCTAACAGAAACTTCAGTATCATTCAAACTAATTGCTCCTGTTAAAACCCAGTACAAAAATTACTAATAAACTATGGTGCAGTGTGTCTCCAAATGGGTATATTGATTTTGATATTTCTTTAAAATTTCTGTTGAAGTAAGAGTGACAAAACCTGCATTTATTTTATTGGTGAATTTGAATCTACCCAGGTACAAAGTCATTGTGAATATTCTTTCAATTTTTTTCCAAATAATTCTGACATATTAGTTGGCTTAAGGGGATACATCAGCCCTACCATTCCGTGTGATACCTAAAGGGCTCTCACCTCATACTCTGTGTACCTGTCATAGTTCCATTTTCAGGGAGGCAGATTTTTCAAAGCAGAAAAATCCCCTGCCCTTGGGTTCAACCTTCACTTTCATTTTATAAGCAAAGCTAGTACCAGCTATTTCTGGAATCCTAAAACTCAGAGGAATCTTTGCATTGCTCAGCCATTCAGTAACTTCCCTTCTACATCCCCTCTTCCCACTGAACTGAGACCCAGACTTCTACATCTTGCATGTCTATACTTAGAAACCATCTTTGCCTTAGCACCTGTTGCTTATCACAGATTGGAAAGTCATTGTTATTTGAGCTCTCTGAACCCTGCCATTCACAGTCTCTATAAAGAAAATTCCAAAAGGATCATATTTGCTCAAAAATAATTGCAAAACTCCTCCACAAGGACTAACTTTTCTGGGGGTCAGGGTGGGGTGGATCAGAAGGTGTCATGCAAGTTTCTAAAGCAGTAAAACAGCCAAGAGTCCTCCCCAGCCTTGGCACCTCTGAACCACAACGATGACCAGCATTACATGACAATCCTACGTAGTGGCACACATATCTTGGTGGTAACCAACAACTCTCTAACTGGACTTAAAACCTGGTCAATAAGAGGTAAATCAGGCCTGGCATTGGAAACCTAGTCAACTACTCACAGCTAATGAAGTCATGCATCTTAGAGGAGAAACAACAGCTAAACCAGAACAATCCCTAAATACATTCTAAATATTTATCCTTATAACCACAGAGAGATGCAGTCTTCACCCATCATTGAGGAAACTCTCTTTGCAATAGGCAGAGACCACGAGCAACTAGGGAATGCTGAGAGTAGAACTAGTCTCCTATTTCTTTAAATGCAAGAATTGCTTCCACGGCCTCCACACACATCAAAGCCAGGTGACAGTCCTGGCCAGAGCAAGTGGTCTCCATTACACAGTGCCATTGGAGACCACATCCATTGGTTGACCAGAGTCAAATGGTCAGCCCTAAAAACAGACATACAAGTAACGCTATGCAGACTGGGCAGGTTGTATCTATTTGTTTAGGTATGTGTGTGTGTGTGTGTGTGTGTGTGTGTGTGTGCGCGCGCGCGCGTGTGTACCCGTCCATGCATGCATTAACAATTCAATGTGGAAAACGAGGCCATGATTTATAAGAAGCAAGGAGGGTTTGGATGGAGAAAAGGAAAGGGAGAAAGATGATGCAATTAGAGTATAACTTCAAAAAAATCATTTAAAAATGTTGTAATGCATGAAAATAACAGAAGTATGAAAGCGTGCCTCAGAGGATACTGCCTGCCCAAGCCCAACTGCCCTATTCCTCATAGGACAAGAAGTTTATGGAGGAAAGATGTGTTTTTCCAGAGCCCAGAGACCCTTCTACCTGTGTCCTGGCTCTAGAGGCCTTGGAATTCTCCATTCAGTGTGCCTGTCTTTCCAGGGCTACCCCTCCCCTCTTTCCTGAGCGCATCTCTCAAGCACTGACAGTTTCATAGGTGTGGCCCTCAGCTCCCATAGGATAGTTGTATATCAGGACTGTGGGTGGATGTGACTTTGGTGTCCCTATATGTGCAGTCAGTGGCCTATAGTTGTACTTGGCTGAAAGGGCAAAAGGCCACCTATCACCTATCTTTCGAAAACCACTTCTAACGTAGAATTCTGAAGGGTATTGAGTTTTAATTACTTCTCATGTGATTAGAGAGTTTATTTTCAAATTTTCTTTACATCATTGTTCTAGAACAATCTCTGGACATGGACAGTTGTGTGGTGTTTGGATATTTCAGTACAAAGGATGGATACTCTCAAACAAGTTATCCATTATTCTTTTCCACTCAAAGGGGCCCAAAGTGAATTAATTACTATTAGTATTTCATCTCTTCTGCTCGGTGATATTTACTTTTAAAATATTCCTATTGGGACACAAATGAGAAGTTTGTAAATCCAATCCCTTTTGCTTTTCAGTTGTTTAAACTAGCTTGTAGGTCACTCAATAACCCAAACGGGTGCACTTTTTAGAAATAAAAAGATAAAAATGATCAAAACTCGTGCTGTGTAAAATAGAATTTCCTGCTGTGTAAAATAGATATAGAGGCACCATACAAAGGGAAGCACTTGCTGTGGCTTGACTGAACCTTGGCTTTGATGTGTGGGAGGAAGCAGAGGTACGTGCTGCATTGAGAGAAGTGTGTGTGTGCTCACACCATGGTTTATATAGAGGTATGTGTGTGTGTGTGCTCATACCATGGTGTGTGCAGAGGTATGTGTGTGTGTGCTCATACCATGGTGTGTGTAGAAGTATGCATGTGTGTATGTATACTCATTCACACACTCATAGTGCGTGTAGAGGAGGGAAGATATGAAAGTCAGTTTTCTCCTTCTCCCATATGGTTCTTGGGCATCAAACTTGGTGGCAAATGCCTTTGCCTGCTGAGTTATTATCTCACCAGCTCCCAATATCCTTTCCGATATGGATTTGTATTAGCATAATTAGTTAACATATTTATTCTTTTGTCATTTTGAAGTAATTTATATAAGGAAGAAATTACCTGTTCTACAAAATTTTGGGAGCACACATGCAAAACCACTTGTAAGTAGGTTATTTTTCCCCCTTTAGTTTTACTTGAGACAGTTTTTACTTGCTTAGAAGAGCTCCATGGTTATGACATCTTCCTGTTTTCTATTTTAATTCCAAATCTATTCTTCGTGTCTAGATTTTAGGATTTCCTGGCATATATTTTTTCTCAATATTTTCTAATCTCTGCTGTAGTGATAGTTGCTCCTATGTATTCTTTCATTTTGTGTCATTGAAAAACGGTAGGCTATACTTTTCCAAGTGCAGGAAGAAAATCAGTAAGCAGGATGCAGAACCCTCTGGAATCACTATGGTCGTGGGCCTGCTTTTGAGGGATGAACACTGAATCGAAATCTCTGCTGCTGGCGAGAGTCCGAAACGCATCTGACGTACCATCTTCTGTTTTATTGTTCCCCAAGGTACTATTCAAGAAAACTACCCCCGCCCTCTCCCAAAGAACCAGATAGTAGCTATTTAAGGCTTCTGCAGGCCTTACATTCTCTCTTGCAGCGGTATAACTCCGCCACTGTAGTGCCAAAGCAGCCACCGGCAAGTACAGGCAAACACGACTTATCCACTGAGCCTACTTTTATGGACCCGGAGATCTGGATTCCGTGTACGTTTCACATAAAACAGAATATTCTTCTTCCAAAAGAAGTCTTGACTCTTTAAAAACATAAAAAAAAAAAAAAAAAAAAGCAGTCTTAGCTCCCAGGTCAGACAAAGTCTGGCAACGGGCCAATTTGTTCCACACTCCAGAGTTTCAATTCATTTTCAGTCGGAAGCCACTTCAAAAACCTGGTTCCCAGAGGGAGGTAAAATGGAGCAAGCCCCCTGACTGACCCACAAAGGATATCCGTTGCTTGGAGGGGGCACGGGGTGGAATGGGAAAATTTGTTATTTTAAGCCACTACAGTTGCTTTCTAAATTACACCATAACCGAGCTTAATCTACTACACCAATTCTGCTTTAAAATGATAAGGTAGTAACAAATAATGAGAAGACATAAGTCGGTGGGATGAAACGCAGGGGGAGGGGCGCTGAGAACTGGCCAGGAGTTGAGGCTGATAGTTTGAGAGCTCATTAAAATTCTGACACTTCATCTGTCTCTCTCATTGAAAACCATTATCTTAAACCCTGAACATGTACCTACTTACATGGCTAATAACGTAATTATTCCTCTCTTGAGGACCTCGGAATGTTGATAGAGACCACAAGAAGTTATGGCAGGACTTTAACATAGATCTGCAAACCTGCGTCAGAAAGTCAGCCAGGCCAAAATAAGGAGCTCCGTTAAGACATTCCATCAACAAAAATATCTCTTCTCTCTCTGCCATGGCAACTCCAAAATAGTAAAGAATATGCAATATGCTGTATCCTTGTTTGAACCAGGATGCTGACACTCAACGCAGCAGCAAGTGTCTATTTTGGTGGCAAGACAGGGCCATGGCTGAAGAGAGATTGGTCTGATCCCAGAGCATTTGTTGAATATGATCATTTGCATCATTTGTTAGTGACAGAATTGAGAAAGAGGCAGTGTCGTTCTGCCATCGGGCTAAGGAAGGACTGTGCAGTTATCCTGGCTATCTGGAACTGCTGGAGCCTTGATGTGTACACAGTTGGTATTTGTTAAATAACCTTCCCACGCCCAACTCCCTAGATGGGCCAGAGCAGGAAAGAGAAGAGATGGTGGTGCTAGAGTCGCACTGGTCAGAGAGCCTCTTGCCCTAGAAATGTCGGTGGGGGAACGGTCCTTATTTGATCATTTCTGGGGAGAGGGAAACGAAAACAAGTGGTGTGCAGAATCTCTCTCTAACTCCCTCGGGGCAGCTGAGTGGGAGAAAGAGACTCTTTGGAAAACTTACAGTTTATTCTCACCAAACAATGTAAGCTCTAAGAAGTGGGAAACATTTGGAGAAAGCACAGTCATGAAAAGCATTATTGTGTGAAGTTCAGACTCTCTGGGGAAGAAAAGGTGTTCTGTTAAAAAAAAAAAAAGGCTCAGACTTTGCTTCTTGCCTTGGAAATCCTCTGAGCTTCGGGATGATTTGTTTGAAGGTGGCACTTAAATATTTAAATGCAGCAGGCCCTATGTGTTTGGTTTCTTTGTTTAACTGGCGCATAGTTTCCCAGCTATGTAGTGACTTCTGTGAAGTGTGCGGCTGTTCTATATTTATGTGCTTCAGCTCTCCAGAGAATTTGGATTCTGGCCTTACGTGTGTCCTGTGCTGTTCCTTTGCAGCAGCAAACACAGATCCTCATATATGGGGCTGTATGTATAATTTTATTTTAAATGTGTGAGCATGTAGTGTATTGTGAGGGCATGTTTGTGTGTGTGCATGCACATACATGTGCATGCATGTGGATGTCAGAGGTCAACCTCAGGTATCCTCTCTATCACTATCTGTCTGTCTATCTATCTATCTATCTATCTATCATCTATCTATGTATCTATCTATGCATCTATCTACATATCTATCTACGTATCTACGTATCTATCTACGTATCTATCTATCTATCTATCTATCATCTATCTATCTATCTATCTATCTATCTATCTATCTATCTATGCATGTATCTATCATCTACCTATTATCTATCTATCTATCTATCTATTAATCATTTATCTATTAATAAATCTGTCTATTTATTGACATGGTTTCTCACTGAACTTGGAACTCAATGGTTAGTTAAACTGGCTCATCAATGAACTCCTGGTCCTCCTCTGTCTCTGCCCCGACCACCAGACTCCACCATATTTAGCTGTACATGCATAGTGGAGATATAAACTCATGTCATTGCATGTTCATGCTTGCAAGGCCAGGACTTTACATGCAAGACAGAGCCATCTTCCTAACTCCAAATGTGTATTAATATTATATTTCCAAAGTCCCTCTTTATTGATGCACAATTAAAAACAAAAAAATATATATAATTAGCTATTTGTACAAATTCAGAGATTTTAGAGAATTTCAACTATCACCTCTGTTTTGTTTTTTTTATGTGAAAATCCAGCAGCTTCTGGTTAAATCTTCCAATTATTTAAGAAACAATCCCTTCAGCATATGGGTTCTTTGGGCAAGGCCAGTATGTTATCGGATGCAACAATTGTCAGTCAGTGACATGACATAGCCATGAAAAAAGGATTTAAAAACAGCTAGCTGATTTTTGTTTCAAGAACAATGAAAAAATGTTTTGAAGGGAAAAAAAAAAAACCTTAGTGTTATCCCCCCCCTTCCATGTCAATGGTTTTATACAGAAATGAGGCTATTGTCTAACAAAGGGTTGGCTATCCAGGCTCCCTGTTGTACAAACACATTATTCTAAAGCCAAGAGAGGGACATGTGGATTCCACGGTCAGTCATGACATCACTGTATACGTGGAGCCTCTCCCTGGGGTGGGTCATTATTAGATGGAGGTCAACAATAAGAATTTGGCCTTGAGGAAATGAGGACTTGATGAGGAAGCAGATAATCTGAAAGGGTGTGCTTTCTTCTACCACCCAACCTTTATTAATCTCTGGGAGGATTGTCTGTGCTTTAGAGAAAGTGGTTTCCACTTTTGGGAATTGGAGCCCAGGGCAGAAGCAGATGAAAGAATTTAAACAAAACAAAATGAAATGGAGCAACAACAACAAAAAAACTGAATCAGCTTGAGAGATGAAAGAGGGCAATAATGATTTGACTCCATAAAGCACAGGCTGGATTCCATACTGGGTAATACTCTGATTAGAAATGGTTTTTAAATCTTGCTTATGTTCTTAAGATACACGAGTTGTGTGGCTCTAATTAGGAGGCTGTGTAGATCTTAGAGCCCATAAATAGCCTCTTTTACTTCTGTGTATTCCACAGGGGACCCCTGATCTGAAAGATTCTGATAGTAGAGCCTTCAAATGACTAACTTGAAAGAACCTGCTTCCTAACAGCCTGCCTGTTTTCTGCTGCGGCCATGGCTCTAACCCAAAGTTTAGAGTAGACAACTACCGCTGGCTGAACCGTGGCTCCATTGAGCTATTGAAGCCCGATTCATGGGTCCTCAGAGTGTGTAGGGTGGAGGCCTGGCCTTTAAAGAGGTGATTATGTTAAAATGAGGCTTCTAGATTTTAAGACTATTAGGTAAAAAACAAAAAAAAATAGCACTCCTATACAAGACAGGCACACATAAAACCACAGGTCAGCAGCAGTGAACGTCATACAGTATATTTTGATCCTAGTCACTCCCTACTCCTTCCGAAATCCTTCCCAGATCCATTTGCACCTCCCCACACCCCCATCCCTGTGTCCTCTATTTTTTTTTAAAAAATAACGCACTGGGCTTTATCTGTGCTTCCAGTATACTACTGGGTCTGGGTCATCCACTTGTGAAAGTATTTAGGGCCAAACCTTTAATGAAAACTGACTCCCAAATAATTGGGAGGAAGAGAATGAACAGGAGGGAGAGCAGAGTGGGTAGGTGAGAGGATGGTCACAGGGCATTGGGTATTCGTAAGAAGTGGTCAAAAACTTTAAAAAGCAGGTATGTAATGCTTCCTGTCAAATTGCTTGCCAGAGCTGCCCCGCCAAGAACAATCTAGGCTATTGCAATAGCTCTTGGTTTCCCACAGAAAGTTGATGGTGAGACCCTGATGCTTGTGACACTACACACCTTGGTCACAGAACATGTATGGAGAAATGAAGTTGGCACTGACCAGAAAGCTTCTTCCCTGCTTGCTAGCTTGCATACTGCTAGAAGGGGGTGGTCACCAACCGTCTTACCTAGCCTTGAACGCTATGAACGCTAATAATAACTAGTGTGGCCAGATATTCCCATGGGTGAAATAGTAGCAGGAATATTGTGAAAGAAATCAACCGCTTTCTGATTGTATTTAAGGCCTGCTCCACAAGAGAAAGCAGGTGCCTGGTACTGTAACTCTAGCTAAAAATCCAATGGTCAAAGCGTTCATAGGCCTCAGGGGTGAGCCTACTACTATTGTTCTATTAAATGGAACTAATATCAAATTCTTTTTTAATTTGGGGCCTTCATACTTAGAGATTATTGTAGCTCTTAGACCTCATCAAAGAAGTTTCTCTGTGAAGTGAACGGTAATTAACGCAGAGACTCACAATTGCTCAAAACACAGAGAGGTTCAGTAGAACGCTAGGTCACAAATGGGACTTGTATATTATACCTACTTTCAAGGCCCAGGGACCATCATGAGAGAGGGGTAGAAATATTCTAAGAGCCTTAAGTCACGGGGTACCACTGTGCAATGGTGTCTTCAGGACATGACAGGATCCCTGTACTCACGAACTCTTGGCACCTGTGGTAGTATGCACATGACCTGCATGAGATTAAGCCATTTACCATTCCAGCACGGGGAAGAAAGGGATTCATGTGCTCTCATCCTGAGGAGTTATAGACAGTTTATGGTTTCTACAGAAGGAAAAGTTATTTTTCTTTAAAGATGTGGCCCTCAGAAAGTCCATGGGTAGACCAGTAGTATACAGGCAACACAAATTTGACGCAGTGTGTTATTAAAATAATAGAGGACACAGGGTTGGGGGTGTAGGGAGGTGCACATGGATCTGAGAAGGATTGGGGGAGGCAAGGGAGTGACTAGGATCAAAATATATTGTATGATGTTCTCAAAAATTAATACAAATATACTAAAAAAAAATACGGGGACTGGATAATATAGTGGTAAAGATTACTTGCTGTTCTAGAAGACCTGGGTTCAGTTCTCAGCACCTGTATTAGGTGGTTCACAACCACCCATAACTCCAGCTCTATGGGGTCCAATGTCCCTGACCTCCAAAGATACACACACACACACACACAGAAAATTAAAAAAATCCATAAACAATTTTTTAAAAAGAACCAACCTTTGCTATAATTAGAAGAGAAATAAATCAATACTTCCGATTTAAATATTAGTCTTTCTGAGAGTCTAGCTCCCAGATTCCACTTACTCTATGCTGGTGTCGATGCTGTCCTTGTGTGCTAAGGGGTCAGGTGATCCATGCCTCTGATCCCAACAACTGAGAGAGGCTGAAGTCAGTATTCTGAGACTGACTTTGAGCCACTTTACCAGTTCAAGCCCAGGGTGGGCTACACAGCTAGACACAGCCTCAAGGGGGGGGGGGAGCATCCTAAAGGAAAGTGGGCAGTAGTTTACTGTGATGGTTTGTATATACTCAGCCCAGGAAGTGGCACTATTAGAAGTTGTGGCCCTGTTGGAGCAAGGCGTGACCTTGTTGGAGAAGGTGTGCCACCGTGGGCATGGACTTTAACACTCTCATCCTAGCTGCCTGGAAGCCAGTATTCTGCTAGCAGTCTTCAGATGACTATGTAGAGCTCTCAGCTCTGCCTGCACTATGCCTGCCTGGATGCTGCCATGTTTCTGCCTTTGATGATAATGGACTGAACCTCTGAACCTGTAAGCCAGCCCCACTTATATGTTGTCCTGATAAGAGTTGCCTTGGTCATGCTGTCTGTCACAGCAGTGAAACCCTAACTAAGACATTTATTATAAAAATGTTAACAATGCTTGCATATCTTAGCTTCATTGGGCTATAGATTTTTTTTTTTTGCATTTTAAATATACAGGGAGAAAAATACAGGTTACAAAATTTTCTGTGATTACACAGGTCAAAACCTTCAACAAGTCTATTATTATTATTATTATTATTATTATTATTATTATTATTATTATTATTTTTAAGATTTACCTTTGTGTATTTGTGGTAAGAGAAGGATTGGTTAAGACAGTGCTCTGGGAAAGGTTATCTTATCTCATTGGACATAAAGTGAAATCAGAACATGGGCATGCCAGGGACAGCCTGGAGGGTTAGGGTGTCCTTGTTCAAAGCTGTGTCTGGAGCAGTAACCCAAAGTCAGAGGATTGTCTAAAGCTAACTTTATCACCCATAGAACACTAGATAGATGTTTCTGATCCATGTGTTAGAAATTTAGGGGTTCCTGGGGTGGTCCTATACCAAGACAAGATGGCATTGGCCAAGCAGTCAAATCTAGGAGTTGTATGAAAGGAATCATGTTCCAAAGCAAATCCCAGTTCATACTGATTAAAAAGCTTGTAGTCAATGTCCAACATCATTTGTGAGGCTCCATGCTGCAGTGTGAGAGATCTGAAGTATGACAAATGGCCTGGAATGTTTTAAGTGACTCCTCCAGGAAGGTGCAATAACTTAACTAGGTCCTCTTAGGCTACATTAAGCTGTCTGGTGGTTTGGGGGAAGACATGGTTAGTTGGTAGTGATCTCCATTGTACCCTTTCTCTGCTTTCCCCAAATCCAGCATCTAGCCCACAGGCTCTGCACATTGTGGAGCCCCAGAAGCTCAGACTCCTCCTTCTGTCTTGAGTGGTATCATTTGCCATCTCTCAGTCTTCTACCTTGGATTTAATTTTGAGTCATATTATCCCAGGGCTCTCTCAGACTCACAGGGCCCAAGTCTTCTTCCATTTTCTGAGCTCCTCTCTCCTCTGCTCTCCTTCCCTCCTCTTCTTTTCTTGTCATACTCATTCTCATGTCTGACTTCCAGTTAGAATCATAAACATTGCATAACTGATGGTCTCACAGATATGTTATAAGCACCATGTGTTTATGATGAATTTAGTCCAGAGTTCTTGCTCCGTAGCTTTGTTTGGGCATTGCTAGGTAAAACTAGATTTTCCTAGAGTGTACAACATGAAGGTGTGAGATGACTGTTGTGTTCAAGCTAATTAACACACCTTCTAATCTACATCATTAACTTGGTTTGGGAGCATTTAAGATTCAGTTAGAACCTTTCTTTTCTTTTTTTTAAAATTAGATATTTTCTTTATTTACATTTCAAATGTTATCCTCTTTCCTAGGTTCCCCTCTGAAAATCCCCTATCCCCTCCCCCACTCGCCCTGCTCTGCAACACACCCACTCTGGCTTTTTGGCCCTGGCATTTCCCCTATACTGGGGCATAGAATCTTCATAAGACCAAGGGCCTCTCCTCCCATTGATGATAGACCAGGCCATCCTCTGCTACGTATGCAGCTAGAGCCACAAGTCCCACCATGTGTTTTCTTTGATTGGTGGTTTCATCCCTGGGAGCTCTGAGGGTACTGGTTAGTTCATATTGTTGTTCCCCCTATGAGGCTACAAACCCCTTCAGCTCCTTGGGTACTTTCTCTAGCTCCTTCATTGAGGACCTTGTGCTCTGTTCAATGGATTACTGTGAGCATCCACTTCTATATTTGCCAGTTGGAACCTTTCAAGTGCACAGTATATTCTAGTCATTGCTGCACATACTTAGTACCCAGAACTCATTGGCCTACCAACTGGAAGTCTAGACATTTGAACATCTTCCCGTTTACTCCTCCCCTAGCTACCTCGTGACTACTCATCCACTCTGCTTCTATAAAATTTTGATATTTTAATTTTAATTTTTTTTCATTTTTTTTTAAGATTCCTGGGCTGAGTGTGGTTGTGGATGTTTGCAGTCCCAGTACTTGGATGGCAGAGGGAATACTATTGCTACAAGTTTGAAGCCAGGCTGCTCTGCATAGTGAGATATCATTTCAAAAGGGGATGGAGGAGGAGACTTCCAATCAAACTAAGCTCACCCAGGGGCGGTGTTCTTATTCTGTCTTATTTCTCCTAGCATAATGCCTATACTGTCCTTTTAGAGTAACCTATCTGACAGATATCAAGATTTTGTTCTACTAAAAGCTAAGTTTTATGTTTATGAGTGTTCATGTCTATGTGTGTGCAGTGTATGAATGTGAACATTTCTGTATTTGTACACAATTGTGTGTGTTGGTGTGTGTGTGTGTGTTAGTGTGTGTGTGTGTGTGGGGGGAGAGTTTAGAGGCCAGAGGTTAATATTGAATATCTTCTTCAATTACTCTCTACCTAATTTGTCTGCTGTAAATTAGCATAGCTACTTCTGCTCTCTTTTTGCTTCAATTTGCATGGTATGTTTTTTTTTTTTTCTATCCTTTCCTTTGAGATTCTCTTTTTCAGTTGAAGAAGGGATTACTTCTTTAAAAAGAAAACCTACTCAGTCACTCTGTGTTTTGATGGAAGAATTTAATTCATTTACATTTAAAGGAATTACTGGTATGTACCAACTTGACATTTGTTGCTTACTTTCTGTTTTGTTTATATTTGTCTTGCTATTTTCTCCCCTCTTGCTATCTTTGTTTGCAATTTATCATTCTTATTACTATTGCTGCCTTGATTCCTTTCTCTTTTGCCTATGAGCCCTGTGTAAACTATAACCATTTTAGTATATCTGAATTTGATGATAACTTTGTATACAACAACCATTCTTATTCTTTCCTCATTTTACAATTTTTATGTTACAATTTGTATCTTTTATGTTGCACATCAATTGACACATTTTTGATATTTATGCCTTTAATTACTATACATACTTTAACACTATTTATAAAGTTTACATTATTAGAATATTCCAGAGTTTATTACATTTTTATCTTTACCAGTAAGTTTTATACCCCGTAGCTTTAGTATTAGTTTCTTTTTGGTTTAACTTGAAAAACTCCCTTTAGAATTTCTTATAAGGCTAGTTGTGATTCTCTCTCTCTCTCTCACTCTCTCTCTCTCTCCCTCTGTGTGTGTGTGTGTGTGTGTGTGTGTGTGTGTGTGTGTTCCCTCTCACACATGGTTATCTTTTTCTTCTTCAGCACTATAAATATAGTCTATGGCTTTCTCTTGGCCTGTGGAGTTTGTAATGAGAAAGTCACTGACAACCTGATGCATGTGCTTTGTTTTGTTTTGTTTTGTTTTGTTTTGTTTTTAATGTGATGATTTATGTTTCTCTTGCTGTTTTCAAAGTCTTCTCTGACTTTTGTGGTTGTGTACCCCAGTGAAGTCCCTTTTGAGATGAACCTAACTGAAGGAATTTAGAGCTTTGTGTACATAGATGTTTTCAGTTTCCATTCTGTTCCTTTTCTGAGACTCTTAAAGTGCAGTTGTTAGTTTTGGTCTTGGAATTCAACAAGTCTTATGAACTTTTTCAATTCCTCTACATTGTTTTCTCCTCTCATTATATAATTTCAACTGACCTGCTTTTGACGTCGTGGTCTTTCTTCTTCTTGATCACATCTGTTGTTGGAACTCTGTTGGACTTTCCATTTAACTCACTGAGTTACCCTGATGTACATTTTGGTTTGGTTGCTTTCCAGGATTTATATCTCTATGTTGATATTAATTTTGTTGTCCATTTATTATTGTGCTTATATTATTATCTACCTGTGTTTTTTTCTGGATTGTTTTCCAGAAAGTTTGTTGAGCTCTTACTGATTGGCTGTTGGTTACTTGAACTCTGTCCATTTCCTGTGGTGATGTAATGCTTGTTTGTTTCTTTGTGCTCTATGTAGTCTTGCATAGTTTTCTGTACATTTGACAGAGAATATTTCTTCATGCCTTTACAGACTTGTTTCAGTAGGCACAGATATTTTTCTTGCCTGCTACTTTGGTAATGGCACTGTCTTCAGGATTGTTATTCATTACCAGTTGTGACAGACCATGTGCCTTTTCCTTATTCTCAATCTGGATGGGTTCATGGTTGGAAGATCCATTAATTAGGGCTGTGATTTTGCAATGTTGAAATGTTGAAGTGTACAGGAATACTTCTGAAATAAAGGCCAGAAGGGATAAAGTTGGGTTCAAAATTACTTTGGGTTTACAGCTTTAGGAAGGTGATCTTGGTCTTGGTATTCAACAGGAAGTAGACCTGTTATGACGACTGTAAAAGTATACCTTCCATTGGGTTCCTCAGAATATATGTGAGTGGCTGGGATTATCTCTAAAAATGTGATTTGGTCTGGATACAGGTCATAGACTGTTTTAATGGTAGAAGTTCTGACTAATGTGACTGAGCCTTTCACCAAGGTGTTGCTAACATGAGCTGGTTTTGTGAGTAATTAGACAAACTCCCCAAGACCATGGCAGAACAGAACTGGGGATGAGTTTGGGGGCTGATTCCAGGGGGTGGATGTCAGAGTGTCTGTGACGAGGGACACAGATAAATATTTGCTTGTGCTTCTAGGAAGGCAGGATTCTTATCAAATGGGTGGCAGAGTGGGGATGAAAACAGTTCACAGAAATCCTTTAAAATCTGTAGAGTTAGGCTCAGGTCTGGTGAGCTAATACTTAGGCACACAGATGCTCCTGCATCTTTTGACCAATGGTATAGCTCACAGGACCATGGTCAAGTAGCATTTTAGTGCATAGATACCTCATTTATTATTAACCTTTTCACTTGCAAGAGTTGCTTTGCTTTCCTCTATGTCTGTTTTTTTTTTTTTTTTAAATTTACAAAAACAGAAACAATAGTAGTCTCCCAATAGTAAGGTTATTGCTGGGGTTTAGAACTTTTATGTACAACACAGACTGGTTTAGAGTGCTTTTGCAAGTTGTCAGTGGAGTTGAACCACGACAAGACATATATCATGGTCTTGTGGCGCACTATGTATGCTTTTGCAGCAACAACCCCACACTTTTGCCCTGGATGACTCCACAAAAATTTAAGGATGTTTTGATGTGAACTGATGTCTCACTCATTTCTGTTGTTTCTTGACTGTTTTCCCTGTCCTCCATCCGTGCATCCCGAGTCTTTATTATAATCACTGCTGATCTTGACTGTTTTCCCTGTCCTCCATCCGTGCATCCCGAGTCTTTATTATAATCACTGCTGTTCTTGACTGTTTTCCCTGTCCTCCATCCGTGCATCCCAAGTCTTTATTATAATCACTGCTGTTCTTGACTGTTTTCCCTGTCCTCCATCCGTGCATCCCAAGTCTTTATTATAATCGCTGCTGTTAGTCTGCACCTAATCCTCACTCATTGTCTGTTCTTGTTTGTGTCTGAACGTGTCTTTTGCACTGTCAGGAGTATCCCCGACTGCAGTCCCACGGATGGAGGATGATCCATCAACTTTTCTGTAAACACTTGCTTAGATTTCATGCTTTTGATGGTAGTCAGCACATTAGCATTTCTGCTGCGTTCTTCCTAGGCAGGATCGTCAGCATCAGTACAGTCACTGAAACTCACCAAGGCTAGAAGCCATTTATTCAACAGTGTTTGTTAATCTCCTCCGAGGTACTAGGTACTTCACAAGGTGCTGTAGCACTGACATTTTGTACTAATAGAACTTTGAGAGATCAGGTTCAGTAAACAAGTGTCCCCCCCACCCCCCATTGGGATGGTTGAGGTCTATTTCTTTTTGTTGAACAGAGGTGATATGGTGGGAGAGGCCGTTTCACTCAGCCTTGGCTTTGAAAATGTGAAGAGATGTCCTCTGTCTCCCCCTTTGCATAGACTTTATCTGTTTCATAATTCTTGTTACTGTGGCACAGCACTGCCCACTCCGAGTTGGTCATACTTAAATGTGTTGTGTTCAGCATCTTTCTATTAGCACTATACAAAGTCATTGTTAATATAATATTTTATAAATGCAAATAGTGCCCTCTGACTGTGCCCATTAACTTCACCCCCTCTTTCTCACACACACACACATGCACACACTATCATTATCATCATTGCAATCGTAATAATAATTATAAATAAAATAAAATAAAATAAATACTTGGGATTCTGTTTGTTATTTCTCCAGTTCCATCCACTTTCTTGCAAGCATAATTTTGTTCATCATGGAAGAATTACATAATATTACATATAATATATAATATTTTGGTATATATAACATCTTGCATAGTATATAAAACACATCATATAAACCTAACTTTATTTACTTACTCATAGGTAGGCACATAAACCAATTCTACAACTTGGCTTTTGTGAACAGTTTAGTAAACATGCTATGCAGGGATCTTTATTGTATGATTGCTTCCATTCCTTTGGGATTTCCCAGGAGTGCTGTGTAATATCCCATGTAGTTCTTTGTCTAGTATTTTGGAGGAACTCCATGCTGATTTACATGGTGGCTGGATTAACTTACTAACAGCTTTAAGAATTCCCCTTTTATATATCCTTCCTAGCACTTGGGTTGTTTGGAGATTTTATTTTCTTCAAACTGGCCATTCTAAATAAGGTGGAATGATAGAAAAGCCTTTTTATTCTCTTCTAACTCTGTGAAGAATACCACTGGGATTTTAATGGGAATTTCAGTGAATCTTTAGAACTCTGTTGATAAGTTAGCTGTTTCTCAAGGCTAATTCTGTGAGTACATGAGCAAGGGAGGGCTCTTTATCTTCTAGTGTCTTTCCAACCACTTTCTTTATTGCTTTGAAGTTTTTACTGGATAGTACTTTCATTATCTCGGTTAGGTGTGTTCATAGGTTGTTGTTGTTAATGTTGTTGCTTTGTTTTGGTATTTTGAGGCAATTGTCAATTGGGATGCTTCTCTGATTGCTTTCTCAGCACATTTGCTGTTAATGTAAAGCTGTCGCTTTTGTAGATTCATTTTCTTTCTTTCTATTTGCTGTAAGTGTCTAATACAGTCTTTAGAGCTCTTAAACATAGTGTTAAATCATCTACAAATGAGGATAGTTTGATTTCTTTCCTTTTCCTTTTGTGTTTTCTTCTTTTTTCTTTATTTCTCTGGGGAATAATTCAAAATAGTATATTAAGTAAGAAAATAAAAAGTGAACACCTTTGTATGATTCCCGACTTTAGGCCAAAATACTTTTAGTTTTTCCTGTTTGGTACAATGTCAGCCATGGGTTGGTTACATGTAGGGTTTTTATGTTACTAGTTTCTTCATGACTTTTTCTTGTAAAATGGTATTGAATCTTATCAGTCTCTTTTGTATCTGTTAAGATGATCATGGAATATTTTAGTTATTGTTTCTATCTATATGACATATTATACTTACTGATCTTACTTATGTTAAAGCATTCCTGAATTTTGGGGGGTGTAATAAAATCCACCCTGGCAGATTACCATCTTAATGTGTCATTAAATTCTTTTTAGAAATATTCCATTGAGGAGTTTTGCATCTATGATCATCATGAAAATCAGTTTATAGCTTTCTCTCTTTGTTGTGACTAATCAGGTTTTATGAAATTAATACTGTGATTTTGGTAGTGGTATATATCATGGAATACATTAAACAGCACTAATGTTAACTTTTCTGTAAAGATATGGTCAAATTCAGCAGAGAACTATTAGATATTGTACTTTTATTCAGCAGCAGAACTTATTAATGCTTCAATCTCATTGATTTTTATTGATATGTAATCTTTTGGTATCTTCTTGATCTAATTTTTGTATGTCAGATGCATCTAGGGATTTATCCATTTCTTGATCTTCCAACTTATGACATGTAAATTTTCATTATATTTCTTAATGATGATATGTGGATTTTAGTGATACCTGCTTACTCTCACTTTGTAATTTTAAATGTTTGTTAATTTGTTTATTTTCTCTCATTTTGTACTTTTGCTTACAATTTATCATTATTTATACTTTCTAAGAATAAGCTTCTTGGTTCATCCTTGTACTGTTCTTAAAATTTTTTTTCTTCTTCTTGTTTTTTGAGGGGGGCAGGCTTCAAGATAGGATTTCTCTGTATAGCTCTGGCTGTCCTGGAATTTGTTTTGTAGGTCAAGCTGGCCTCAAACTCAGAAATTTGCCTGCCTCTGCGTCTTGAGTGCTGGGATTAAAGGAGTGCACCACTACACCTGGCTTATACTGTTCTTTTAATCTTCAGTTCATCAATTTTAGCTATGACTTTTATTATGTCCTTCCTTCTAATTTGGTTTGTTCATTCATGTTTTTCTACTTTGATATATATCACTATATTATATATTATATATTTATTATATATTAATTTATCATACATTAATTTATCATACATTAATTTATTATATATTAATATATTATATGTTATATTACACATTACATAATACACATTACATATTACATTATATTACATATTACATATTATGTATTATACATTATATTATATTATATATTATATATCATATATTATATATTATATATTATATATTATATATTATATATTATGCACATAAGATACCTTCTACACTTAGTTGTTTTTGAAAGATTTGAGCTAATTGCTCTTTTTTCTTCTGTTTCAGATACTTTACTCTTTCTTTCATTTATTGTAGAAGTTTGGTGGCATTGTGAATTAATACTGTTTGATTAATTCCTAATTCTTAATTAAAACACCTGGGGTGGATCATCAGGTGGGGCAGTTTCTGGATGGCCTTTCCTTCTGTCTCTGCTCCACACTTTGTCTCCATATGCTCCACACTTTGTCTCCCTATTTCCTCCTGTGAGTATTTTGTTCCCCCTTCTAAGAAGTATCGAAGCACCCACACTTTGGCCTTCCCCCTTGAACTTCATATGATCTATGAATTGTATCTTGGTTATTTAGAACTTTTGGGTGCATACCATGTGTATTTTTCTGTGACTAGGTTACCTCACTCAGGATGATATTTTCAAGTAACATCCAGCTTTTCATTACTAATATTTCAATGCAAAAACTTTCTGTGCTAATACTTTATATGTTTGGCCTATTCTATTCATGAAGTTTTCCATTGAAGTTTTAGTTGATCCATTGAGCTTTAAATTTCCAAGAACTGAAATTTCCAAGAATTTTTCAGAGTCCCTCATTGCTGAATTTTTCTTTCCTGTCTAAAATGGTTTTCTTTGCTTCACTAATATATTTATTTGTATCTTATTTGAAGTTATTAATAATTTTTCAACTAACCTGAAATTATGCCTTATATTCTGGTATTTTATCTACTCTTATATCTTTGGATTTTTATTAAAGAGTTATAACATTTTGGAGGGCTCATGGAACCTCCTATTTTCCTTGCTTTCTCATATTCTTTTGTTGAGACACAGCACTTGGGCTGGATCCTTTGTCACACTTATATGACCATCTTCTGAACAAACAGCCTTCTTTTCTGGGCTGTGTCCTTAGTACTGTCCAGAAGAGTATGAACTGCCACGTTACCAATAATGCTGGAACAAATCAGCTACAGGGATACAATAAAAACTAAGGAGATGATTCCCGCCTGTAATTCTAGCACCAGGGAGGTACAGGCAGGAGGATCAGAAGTTCCAGGGCAGCCCTGGCTTTGGAAAATAACCATCACGTCACCAGTAATCAAAGAAAAAAAAGAGACAAAGTAATGTAGACTAAAATCAGGAGGGAATGATCAATAATGATAAAATAATGAAGTTTTAAAAAACTGGAATGGAAATGAGCAAGCGGCAAGGTTGAGGGAAAGGAAAAGAAGAAACAAACAGCCTTCTTTTCTGGGCTGTGTCCTCAGTACCATCCAGAAGAGTATGAACTGCCATGCTACCAATAATGCTGGAACAAATCAGCTACAGGGATACAATAAAAACTAAAGAGAAGTTTAAAGAAAAAAAGTGGAAGAGAAAGAGATAAAATAAAAACAATTTAAATGAGCAATTAAGTACATAAACTTATGTAAGGGTAGGAGTAATAAAAGATTAAAAATTAAAAATAGCAATTAAAAACTTAAAAATTCTAAAAAGCTGAAATCACAGGACGTAGAGAAGAGCAGTAAAAAGAGGAAGGGAAAAGAGTGGAGGGCTCTCAGTGTTCTGTCTCTTTCCTCTCTCCAGGCTGGTCTGCTGGGGGCTGCAGGGCTGAATTTACTCCTGGTAACTCCTCTTACTTGCATACCAGCAGCCAATGCTGGCTCCACGAAGCTTTGCTTCCCAAAGGCTGATAAATCCCCGCTTGCTCCAGAGGCATCCTGCCTGTGGATCTAGGCACTTGGGACAACGTCCAAACAGTGTGTATCCTCAGTAGCACGAGAGAAAGCAGTACCCAAGCAAAGCAATGCATTTTGCACTGGGAGGACCCGAGTCCAGGCTGTGCAGCAAAATGCTGCCTGTGGGTTTCAGTGCCTTCAGGTTTCACGTGCTACAGGGAGAAAGCTGTGGAAATTGAGGGAGCCATTGTACTCAGACTCAAAGCTCTCAGTCCCTGACCTGCATCTGAGTAGTGTGCAGGGAGGAACCTTCAGAATCCAAATGAATGGCTGAGCTCTGAGGTCATGGAGCTCTCAATCCCTGAAGTAAGTTGCAAATGGTAGGGATCACCTTGGAAGCAAGGGCTATCAGTTATTCTCTCTATAACCTCAACAATTTGCTTCTAAGTGGATCCATGTAGGATCTTCCTTTTCTCTATGTGGGCCTCTTATCCCCACCTCAGAGGGAGTAAGAGGGTGCTTATGGGTCTCTGACCTATCATTCTTAATTTCAGATTCTTAGAATAGGTGTGTGTGTGTGTGTGTGTGTGTGTGTGTGTGTGTGAATGTAGCTGTGTGTGTGAATGTACCTGTATGTGTCTGTATATGTGTATGAGTGTACATGTATGTGTGTGTGGGGGGGTATGAATGTAGCTGCATGTGTGTGTGAATGTACCTGTATGGGTGTATGTGTGTGTGAATGTACCTGTATGTGTGTGTGAATGTACCTGTATGTGTGTGACTGTACCTTTACATTTGTGTGAATGTATGTGTGTGTATGTGAATGTACCTGCATGTGTGTGAACATACCTGTATGTGTGTGAATGTACCTATATGTATGTGTATGTATGTGAGTGTACATGTTTGTGTGTGTGAATGAACTGGTGTGTGTGTGTGTGTGTGTGTGTGTGTGTGTGTGTTTTGA
>LR749559.1:2484889-2497389 GCA_902729485.2 Mus minutoides | reverse complement strand
ACTCTGATCACACCACTTAATCTATATAATAAACAAGTGAGATTGGTACTAATGGGACTGTTTTATAGATGAGGGCTCAGATGAAGAAAGAGGATAGGGAACTGTCCATGACCATGTAACTTATACATACTAGAAGCTAGGCTGTCTGACTCAGATACTTACAGGGTATAGTTCATAGATTCCATAGGGCCAATGGAGAGCTGAGAGGCAGCACGTTGCTTCCCCTCCCCCTCTTCTTTTAGGCTTACATCCCCTTCTGTGCCTGCTCTGATTCCATACCTTACTTCCAAGAAGAAATATATCTTGGGTGGCTATGTTACTCACCTTTACGTGCTTATAACAAGACCTATAGACTGAGTGGCTTGTTTAAACAATGAAGTTATTTCTCATAGTTCTGGAGGGTGGATGTTCAAGATCAGAGTACAAATAGGGCTAGATTCCAGTTAACCTTCTCTTAGGTTTCAGGATGCTGGATGCTTAATGTATTCCCACATAGCAGAAGAGTTGTAAGAACCTTCTAGGGTCCTTTGTGTAAGGTCACGAATTCTACCATGATCCTTCCTATCCAAAGAGAAGATTTCAACATATGAATTTACCCAGGATATAAATATTCCATCCACTGCAACAACCAAGTTCTTATTGTATAGATAGAGAACTTCTGAGAATAAGAGGTTATTTGATAGATCTTAACTACAACCATGTATCACACTCTCCTGAAATTTGAGATGTAGGGTCACATGTCTCTCTGTTTCTATTTCTGTCTGTCTGTGTATCTATCCGACTCTCTCTCTCTCTCTCTCTCTCTCTCTCTCTCTCTCTCTCTCTGTATGTGAGTGTTGGTGTGGGTGTATGTTTTGGAATCGCAAAGTTGGCAGTATTGCCAAACTATATTGAAGAACATGAATATGGGTCCAGGAGTCTGCTATGAAGAAAGAGGTATATCTATCTCTCGGTGCTTTCATGTTCTCTACAAGGGAGTATGGGTAAATCTGTGAGATGATCTTGGAACGTATGCCTGGCCAAAGAGTGTGGAATATTTGTAGCTATGATAGGCATTTCAAAATCATACTCCAGAGAGTTTAGCCAATACCCTTTCTTACCTACATACATGAGAACGCTTGTTCCCAATATATTTGCCAACGGATTGTGCAATAAACACTTTGGCTTCTCGCCTATCTGATAGATGAAAAATGAGATTTCAGTGTGGCGCTTATTTGCATTTCTCTCATTTCATTTCCTTTTTGATGAATCGTTTATTTGTAATATTTTCCACTCCCCCCCCCCCCGGTTGGATGGATGGCTTTGCTGTGTGAATAGTTTCAGCCCTTACTTCATTTCTTTTGTGATACTAGTTAAAAGTGCATTTTTCCAAATCTATCATTTGTCTTTATACTTTGCGGACATCGCTTTTTATTTGCAGGATTTTTTCTTTCACATAGCTCTCACACCTGTTTTTATGTTTTCTATTATGTCCTCAGGTTTTGAATCCTGCATGGAAAGTATCTCATATTATTATATGTTGCTTTTAGAAAATATTTATTTTTATTTATGTGTATGTATGTGTATCCTGAGTGTGTCCTGCGCCCCCAGAGGCCAGAAGAGGATGTCTGATTCCCAGAACTAAAGTTACAGGTAGCTGTGAACATCATCCCGATGTGGGTACTGGGACTCAAACTTATTGTACATATTATGCTCCACTCAGTTCCTTCTTCAGTCATGTGTAGGTACAGTTTGTATTATAGCTTTGTAATAAGTTTTAAATATCTATTAAGTCCAATTTCATCTCTATTTTCAGAATTGTCCTAATATTTTTTCTCTGTTTAATTGCTTGACAGTTTCATCCGTTTCTATAATGAATTTTACTCATTTTCACTACCTCGCTTCCTTCTCTCATTGCTGTCCATCTCCCACCTGCATCCTGCTGCTTCACACATTCCTGCCTTCCATGGCTTCTTTCGGTTTGTGGTCCATTGGGTTCAATTAGAGCCACTTGTCCACGTGTGGGTGGGAAGTTATTCAGTGGAATGAGGGCAGTTTATCAGTGGCTACACCCCTGAAGAAAGATACCCCTCTCCCAACAAGCACTGGCAACAGTCCCTTTGGGAGAGGTGGGACCTCATGGCACCTCCCTCATCCATGATGAAATCTTGACAAGCCCAATCTTATGCAAGTTGTGTGCAGTTAAACACTGCTGGAGCAAGTCTGTGTGTGCAACAGCTACATTGTGGATAGAAGACATCTTTCTGTAACATTAGTTATTACCTTCTTTTTGTCCCTTCTGTCATGTTCTCTGAGTCTTGGGTAGTGTGTTCTAGCTGTCTGAGTTGGGCTGAGCATTTCCCTATAAGCTTTTATTGGACTTTGGCTAGTTATGTGTTTTTTGCATGAACTGAGTTTTTAAAGTCATGTGCTAAACATTGTGGGTTGGTAAAAACCAGGATGATAGAAAGGGCCCATGGCAGGTGGGGGATGGGGGTGGGAATGAGGGCTGTAGTTGGGGTTAGGGTAGGGGTTGGGAATTGGGGTTGGGGGTGGGGGAATAGAGCACATCAGTCTTGTGATTTTTTTTTATATATTTAATTTATATGTAAAATTTGGAAATAGCTTGCTTAACACAAAAAAATCCTGCGGTTGCATTAATGAGATTATGTTAATTATATAAATTATAATTGAGATAATTATTATTCATTGTATTGTATGTAGATTTAAACTTGAGCATTAAGAACTGGAAGGAAGCCAGGGATGGTGACACATATGTTGAATCCCAGCACTTTGGGAGTTCAAGACCAGTCTGGTATACACAGAAAGCTCCAGGACAGGACATAAAGATTTTGTCTCAAAAGCAAAAACAAAATAAGAACAAACAAACAAACAAGCAAAAAGAGCTCTCAGGAGAGACAAAGGACAGTAGTGCATCTCCTGGAGTAGGGAAGGGCTTTCCAGGAAAGTCACTGTTCCGTGCACTTTGACTCAAGGACATGCCTTTCTGCCTTCCCCGTGTCTTCTTCAGTTGTTTTATACAATACTTCAAACATTTCTCCATGAATATTTTACAAATTTTGTTATGTTCGTTTCTTTCTTTTTCTTTCTTTTCTTTTTCTTTTTCTTTTTTTGGTTTTTCGAGACAGGGTTTCTCTGTTTAGCCTTGGCTGTCCTGGAACTCACTCTGTAGACCAGGCTGGCCTCGAACTCAGAAATCCACCTGCCTCTGCCTCCTGAGTGCTGGGATTAAAGGCGTGTACCACCACACCCGGCTCTATGTACATTTCTTAGAATCTTGCCTTTTAATGCTACCGAACATGGGATTTTCAAACCCAAAACTATGCTATCAAGAGGCCTGAGTGGTCTAATGTATCAGATTCAATCCAAAGGAGAGTTTTCTCTCTCCAAGGAACCTCCCTCCCAACCACCCAGGTTGTCCTGTGCAGAGCTGAATATTCACTTGCACGACATTAGACAAAGGTCCAGTGAGACTGTCAGGCGCACGCATTGCTCTAGACCCTTGTATTTACATTTAGGCCATCTCCATTTTATTAGGAAGAGTCATTTTGTTTTTAAAGCCAGCTGGTTAAGTCATAGGGATTCCAACTTAAATTCATTCACTTTGATTCTACTATTTCTTTCTTGAAATATCAGATACAGGTGACCTCAGATGGATGATTCTAATCTCTTTAAGCAAAGGAAATAGAGAAATGGAGAAAAAAGAAAGTAAGGAGTCTGTGTTCCCCTTTGGTAGCAACTGGGTTTTGCTTCCGTAGTTATACACTGAAATAAAAGCAGTGTCGTGTTTCGACCCCAGGCCTATCTTCTTCACTAGAATTATTTTCCTAACAGGATGTTGCCAGTCTCTTCAGTAATCTCTGCCTGGCTTACTTACATAAATTCTACCTTTCTTAGTGACTGGGCTGACAGCGCTTTGAGACGAAATAGTGTTGGTGCATAGCCCGCAGACACGGGGCAGCAACATGGCTGTACTCACGTAAATTTATCCCGATTGAGTTTGGCTTGGTTTGGTTTTTGCCCCAAATGAATTTTTTTTTAATAGTATTTGAGGAAAAATTTCTTCAATCGGCAAAACAAACAAACAAACAAACAAACAAACACAAAACAAAACAAAATGGGGAAGTTCTTACTTACCCTTGTTATCCAAAACGTTTATTCTGATTATGCCATTGGTGGTAATTTTGGAGAATCATTTCTGCACCACGAGAGAAGTTTTGCCCCTTTTCTTTGACAGCCCAAAGTGTTCAAGATGGGGACTTCTCTAAACAAATGGCTTAATGTGAAAATGATTTTAAATGTTTGGAAATTCCACGCGGTCTGTGCGGAGGGGGAAGTGTCGTTTTGTTAGTCAGCGAAGGCTGTTGCCTGGGCTGAGTGCATACCAGTGTCTTGTAACGGAAACATTAACAGGACAAAAGTTAAAGGTGCTATTAAGATGTGATTTCCTAGCTAAACAGTGCGATCGGAGGCCGTGGAAGTCATACAGGCCTGCATGTGAACCCGGCTTCATGGTATCCAAAGGTCACGAACTTGTGTGTTTGCCTTAATCTCTCTAGACCTCACGTTCATCAATCATTAACGCAAACACATTCTCTCTTTGTGAATGTTAACTCAGCCAAACTAGCTGAGGCACAGAACCACCTAAGAGCTGCAAGAACAGCAGAGATAATATTTAAGCTTAAAAAAATGATTGTTTTAAGAATGTGCTAAGAAACGTTTGAAAACCCGAGATTTACTGAATATAACCGCAGAGTCAGAACTCAGCGGGATATGCACCTATCATCCCAGACCCTCAAGACCCCTGGCTCAAGCTTAGGAGTTCTAGGCCAGCCTGGGCAGCATTGTAAGACTCACGTTTAAAACTAGACAAAGTGATAGTAGGGAGATGTTTCTGTTGGTTAAAGAACTTGCCAGGCCAATGTGAGCTCCTGAGTTTGCATCCCAAAGTTTCATGTAAAATGCTGGGTGTAACAGTGAACACTCGCAATCCCAGTGCAGGAGATTCAGGTACAGATGGGTACCTAAAGCTTGTTGACCACCCAGCTTACCCTAATCTATGAGATCCAGGTTCTGTAAGGGATCCAATCTCAAGAAAGAAGGTAGAAAGAGATGGGGAAGACACCCAACCTTGGCTTCTGCCTACCACATGCATGTATGTATACTTGTGCCTACACACATGTATACACATGCACACACATATGACTACATCCATACATATACATATAACAAAAAACAAAATAACAAAGCAAAAGACTCAACAGGCAATTTTATTTCACCATGTGGAGCTGGAGTAGCAACCAAGTTCCCAGTGGGGACCCCTGTGAGCAAAGGCTTTGAGTAAGACATAAATAAAAGGTGAACAACAGCAAAAGGTGACAATCTCCCTAAAACCATTGCTATAAACACAAGTTCTCACATGAGACTTTCTAATTATGCAAAAATACATCACAATGATATGAGTTCAGTCCGTTTCCCAAGGAGATTACTCCCTCGTTGACTGTGTGTGGGGGACTCATGATACCCATAACTTGAGCAACAAAACTCAGCTTTGCAGCGAACCAGATTTTGTACTAATGTACCAACCAAACAAGAAGGGTTCTTGCTCAGAGTTTGGGATGACCTACTGCTTCTTCCTGTTGGAGACCTCTGTGGCCTTCTTCATTCCCTTCTCTTGGAGTAATGGTGCTTTCCCAGCTAGTTGTAGGAGGGATTTGTAATCCTTGTCTCCAGACTTGCTCTGTATACTTTCCCCAAGTTCATTGTCTTCCCAGGGTAGCCAGGTGACCCGGGTTACACCAATATGCCACTTTACCCCTCATAGGGATTCATCATAAGCTGAACAATGACTCATGTCCAGTCTGTTGCCCTGCTTTCCATTGCTGTTGACACGTAGCTTTGAGTCAGGCTCTGGTCACGCTCTGTCAGAGCCTGACGTTTAAGTGCTCCTGTCCTCCAGGCCCTGCCCACCTCACATGGCTATTTTAGTCCCGAAGATGATGACTGCATGTGCCATTGAAGTCTAAGTCAGGTCCCTCTCTGTAACAAACTCCAGCCCATAGCCCATACATCAGAACCACAAAAGGATTAGAAGAGAAGAACTGAAATAATCAACATATTGAATAGGTAATCCCTTTCTCCTTGTATAGTTAGCCGTGTGGTGGTAGTGTTTCTGAAACCGTTTGGTTTTATGACTTCGGGTAGGTGACTTAATTTTGCTGTCCCACCCTCTGTAAATTGGGGATAGGATATTATACTCCTTACTTAAGAGACAGTATAGGGTAATAGTGAAGAACACAGTGCGAGAGAGAAAATTTCCCTATGGCCAGATTCTCCCTCTCTCATTTGCTCTCACTCAGCAGACAGTGAGTCCTCCCTCTGTGCAGCAGAGAGTGCTCTCACTCAGCAGACAGTGAGTCCTCCCTCTGTGCAGCAGAGAGTGCTCTCACTCAGCTGTTAGGAGACTGTCCATCTTATATGGTAGTCCTGTTTTAAACCCTTAGGGAGAACTCCATGCTGTGATGGTGGGGGTGTGCATTCATGCATGTGTGTGTGTGCATGTGTGTGTTTCCACACAAATTTTAGATTTTTTTTTTCTGTCGACTTTTGTTAAAATCGTCTTTGGGGGTCGGTTCAAATGCTCAGTGGATAAAGATGCTTGCAGTGTGAGCTTGGTGATCCAAGTTTCATCCCTGGAGCCTATATAAAGGTGGATGAGGGAACTGAGTAAAACACACACACACACACACACACACACACACACACACACACCACATACAAAATAGTAACAACACAATATCGTTGGGGCTTCATTGAATCCGCAGAACTCTTCCAATACTGTGATCATTCTAATAACATTGATATATGAACACAGGATCTCTTTTCATTTTGGGGAGCTATCTTAACTTCTTTAATGTTTATAGCTTGAATTATATCAATATTAATGTATTACCTGTTGACTTGGGTATTTTATTTTTAAGAGCTATTGAAAATGCTGTCTTGACTTCTGTTTCAGATCATTTTCTGTGCTATTGGATTTTATGTGCTGATCTCTGGATCCTGCTGCATCACTGCATTCATTCTTGGTTGTAATTGTCTTTTGGCAGTCTTTGAGGTTTTCTTTATCTGTAATCACACTATCTCCGAGTTGTAACCGCTTGATTCTTCTTTGCCTCTTTGAGTAGTAGTTCTTGCCTGCCTGCCTTTTGTCTTCCTTCCTTCCTTCCTTCCTTCCTTCCTTCCTTCCTTCCTTCCTTCCTTCCTTCCTTCCTTCCTCCCTCCCTCCCTCCCTCCCTCCCTCCTTCCTTCCTTCCTCCCTTGTTTTCCTTCTTTTCTTTCTTCCAACTGATTACTCTGTCTAGGACTCTAGTACTGTGCTGAATAAGAGTGATGACAGTGGAAATCGGTCTCTTTTTCCAGACTTTAGTAAGAAGGCTTTGGGTATTTCTAGACTCATTATGTGTTAGCAGTTGCTTTATTATATAGCACTTTTGTTTTGTTTTGTTTTGTTTTGTTTTGTTTTGTTTTGTTTTGTTTTGTTTTGTTTTGTTTTGAGACAGGGTTTCTCTTTATAGCCCTGGCTGTTCTGGAACTCATTTTGTAGACCAGGCTGGTCTCAAACTCAGAAATCTGCCTGCCTCTGCCTCCTGAGTGCTGGGATTAAAGGCCTGTACCACCACACCCGGCTCATATAGCACTTTTTATGTTGAAGCATTTTCCCTTGTGTCTTTTTTGTACCTAATTACAGGTGATTAAAAAGATGTTACATTTCATAAATCATTTTCTGCATTGATTGAGACAATCGTATGGTTTCAGCCTTTTGTTGTGTTGATGGGCATATCACAGTGATTGATTTGATTATGTGGCATGGTCTTTACACCTTTGAAAATGGCTTTTCAACCTCTGACCTGAGAGTTCACAGCGCTAAAAGACTTAACATGTAGTGTAGTTTTCTGTGGCTGCTGTATTTGTGCTGTTTTTTTTTCCCAGCAGTCTCACCACAGTTACTCTTTGAATCATAAATACAAATATCAGTGCAATGTAAAAGGTTAATAATATATACTATACCATGTGTAGAGAACTTTTAATACAGGCACATGGCTTCTCTGGCAAGGGATGACATCCAAAGATCTTCTAGGTCTGTGTGATCTGGTTAGAATGCAGACATGTGCTTAATAGACACCTTTAATGCCAAACAATGTAGGTAGAGTTAATTTGTAGAAGGAAGCAGTCATGTTTGAAAACGACATGTAATTGAGGGACAAAGTAAAGAATGAGATAAAGATATGACTGAGTGAGTCAGAGATAGGATACACCTAACTCTTATGAGAACATATAAGAAGGAGAGACTATTAAGAGCAGCACAAGGAGAGAGAGAGAGAGAGAGAGAGAGAGAGAGAGAGAGAGAGAGAGAGAGAGAGCCAGTCAGTTCAGTTTGGAGAGTTCAGTTCATGAAGTTCAGAGGCAGTTTTTCCAAGCAGAGCAATCCAGTCATAAGTTGAGAGAAGCCAGTTTGAGCCAGTTTGAGCCAGTTAGTTTGAAGAGGAGTTTGAGCCGAGTTGAGTCAGTCAGCCAGAGTTCAGAAAGAGCTAGAAAGAGTGATCTTAGTCAGCAGTCAGTCTTGGAGGCTGAAACATTCTAGATGTATGTTAGTAGATAGAGGCTAGTGGAAGCTGAAGCCCTCAAGTCCAGGCCTGTAGAAGATTAGATTGTACAGAGGCCAGAAGCTTCCAGGTATAGTCCTTAAGGATAGTTAAAACAGAGAAGGAAATGCTCTAGGCTCAATCAAAACCATGTAGCTGTAAAACTTGGGCGTGGCTCTCATCACTTCATCTGAGAAAATAAAGGCTACATTTGTTTTATACCCATGTTCTTAGATCATATTTTGAGGACTGAGAAAGGAGAGACCTGTTTGGAGGTTGCTATCAGGTGAAAGTGAGGATAATATAAACATACATTATAAAGCAGGAAAGCATAGGAATTTGAGAATGGGAGTGCTACCCTAGTCAGTTCATCATACTATATCAAAACACCACAAACTAGGTATTTTCCTCCATTAATTAATTATTTATTCATTTCACATGCTGGTGGAATATGACTCTCTCCTCCTAGCCCTCACAACCCCCCCTTCTTCTCCTCTGAGAAAGGGGAGCCCCTCCCCACCAGGTACCAACCCACCCTGGCATATCAAGCCTCTGTAGTCCAGGCAAGTCCTCTCCCACTAACTCCAGACAAGGAAGCCCAGCTAGGGCAATAGGATCCAGAGGCAGGTAACAGATTCAGGCACAGTCCCCACTCCAGTGGTGGGGGGTGGTAAGCGGGGGATAGGAGGGTGCATCTCCAGGGTGTGCCAGAGACTTGGGACGGGTGAGGCTCCTGGGAGTCTATGGGGGTGACTCCAGTTGAGACTTCCAGCAGTGAGGGATATGGAGCCTGAAGTGGCCACCTCCTGGTAGTCCTCCAGGTAGGACTCCTAGTGCAGGGATAAGGACACCAACTCACCCACAAAACCTTAGACCTTCAACCGCCAAATTTGTGGGGCTTACAAGAATTTCAGGGACAAAGAAGGAGCAGAGACTGAGGAAATGGACAAACAAGCTAGCTATTTTAGCAATTATAAAAGTTTGTTCTTCACAGTGTGAAGTCTGGGAAGTCCAAGATCAAGGTTAAGACTGGACTCGGTATCTGGTAACAACCTGTTTCCTGATCACCTTCTTGCTGTAAGATAGAGAGGACAAGACATCTGAGGCCTCATTTAAAAAGATTTTAATGTTTTCAGTTACCATATGGTAATTACGCTCAGCAATGGACTTCCTCGTGAAGTTTTCATACGCAGTAATGTATTTCAGTCATGTTCACCCATCTATTACCTACCTCCTTGTCGCTCTCATTCCCACAAACCCCTTCCTCTTCACAACATTTTTTTTTTTTTGGTGAGTCAATGACATTCATTAATAAGGTTTCTCACAGAGCATGCATTTTTTAAAGATGACCATTTTATTTTTATTTTTGATGCACACTGCTGCTCTGCCCACAAGTATGCCTGTGCACTGTGCTCATGCCAGGGGCCCCAGGAGTCTAGACAAAGGTGTCAGCTCATCCTAGACTGGAGGTACAGATTGCTGTGAGCTGCCCTGGGGGTGGGGGTGGGGTGGGTGGTGGACAGGGTGCTGGGATTTGAACCTTGGTCCTCTAGAAGAGCCGGTCCTTTGAATCACTGAGTCATCTCTCTAGCCTCACAGGAGCATGAGTAGGAGTTTGTTTACAGGAGCAATGTATCAATAAGTACTTCACAGAAGAAAATATCTCCCTCCCTTAGGGAGGGTTGAGGTCCTATTAGCACCTCCCCTTCCATAACAGAGTGTTGATGGGCCCAACCCATCATTTATCTATTTTTACATATTTTCCCCATCTATCTCCCCAAGTCCTTCTGTGACCGCTTTCTATCCTCCCATCCCTTTGTGCCCATGCAACTTTGAGGTTACTTTTCTCTCCCCTGCCTTAGAATCCAGTCTGCATTGCTCAGCTATTTCTGGGAGCACTATCTGCTTTGGGATGTGGTCAGCTCATCAGGGGGACACATCAGTCTACAACAGCCACCAAATGCCAATAACTCTCCCGTTAGTGGTAGGATTTTGTTGCCACCTCTCCACTTCTAGGATGAGATTATTATTATTATTATTATTATTATTATTAATTATTATTGGTCTGGCTGGAGTTTGTTTGGGTTTCATGCATGCTGTCACAGTAACTGAGAGTCATTGTCATTGTCCTGTTCTGTTTGGATAACTCGGCTTCCTTGATGTTATCAGGCACCTATGGCTCTGCAGTCTTTCCACCCCCTCTTCCGTATAGAACTCCGAGCCTTGAGGGAAGAGCCGTCATATGAATGTTGCATTAGGGCTGAGCACTCCACAGTCTTTTATTGTTGTCCTCTGTGATGGACACAATCTTATGGAGATCTCATGCAGGTAATTACAGATGCTGGGAGTTCAAGAGTGCAACAGCCATGCGGTGCCTGCAAGTCACTGTCTTGTATTTGGGCGACCACCTTCCTCCGGTTTTTGTAGCGTCTCCGCCCCTTCCTCTGTGATGTTTCCAGAGCCTTGGAAGGGGTTTAGTAGACTTGTTGCTTATATCTGGGCCTTCAGCAGTCATTTATTTCCTGTGCTTTGACCAATTATCAGTCTCTACAATCATCGCTGATCATCATTTAAGCTTCTCTGATCAAAGCTGACAGCAATGCTAATTAAGGACCATAAATATAGTTATTTAGAAGGCCGTTTGACAGACACAGCACGTCTATTTAGCAATACAGCAGCAGGGGCTCTGTCACCCAGGGCCTAGGACATTCTCAGCCACTGGCTTCTGACCAGGTTTAGAGTACCAATTGTGAATGTCCTCCTGTGGGATAGGCATAAAATGCAATTGGGAAGTGTCCTGTTAGGCCTGTAAGAGACTCGGCATGGCTTCAGCAGTGGGCTCAACTTTCCTGAGTGACTGGTAGAATTGCACACAGTTCTCCCCCAGCTGCCTGCACCATGAGAGCCAGCCAGCTGGGATGAAGCCTCCATGCCAGTCCAGGTGTGGTTTCTCTGAGTCTTACAATCAGAGCATGTGGCGTGCTTAGCAATAAGGTCTGACCAACTGTCCTAGAAAACAACCAACTGCAGGAGCAATGCAACTGTATCATTTGTGTGTGTGTGTGTGTGGGGGGGGGGCTTGGATGACTCCCCCGCCAATGGCTTGTAGGGTGTAACCCAGTCCTAGCCTTGAGGATTTTCACTCAGTGAAGCGTGGCTTCTGGGAGCAGCTTTATTCACCCAGAAGGACATATCACTTCAGTCTTTGTTGTTGTTGTTATTATTATTATTATTCCTATTATTATTATTTGATTAGATTGCAATGCATCAGAATGCTGTATGGCGTTTTCACTCCTCAGTTTGAGTTGCCCCGCCCCTCATTCCCTCTCTTCATCTTTCTGCTTCCCTCTTTGCTTAATCCTTCCTACCCCATGTATTCTTTCTTCCAGTTTCACAGTACATGTTCTCTAGTTTAATGCCCTGCTTTAAAGAATCCTCCTCTCCTCCACAGACCTCTACATACTCGTCTAGGCTTTACTTGCTAATTCTAACATAGATGCACATATAGAAAAGTTAGGAGGTAGGATGCACACATTCAAATGTATATGTCTTTTTATCTTGGGTTACATAATTAATATAATATATTTCAATCGAACAATTTCCTGCAGATTTATATGTACTTTTATATAAAAGGGATATATTTATATATTATATAAATATATATAGTATATATACTATATATATTTAATATATACATATATACTTAATTTTCATTATTCATTTTATTTTCTTGCTACTGTGAAGAGGGAGGCAATAAACATGGGTGTACAAGTACCTCTGTGGTTCCATATAGTCTTTAGAAATATTATAGTATATAATTATCATAAAAACCATTTAAGACAAACAGTATATTTATTT